>JAWDGP010006410.1:187500-211864 GCA_033675545.1 Elysia crispata
TCCATGACTAGAACTAAATCTCTAGACAGACTTTCTTATCTAGATAGACTTACTTGTCTCTACACTCCATGACCACAGCAAAGTTTCCTGTACCAATGACTGCACCGACCTGGTACTTGTTTGACACGGCCAGAGGTAGCGGCACGTTAGTTCCGTCAGACAGTACAGCTTCTCGGTGCAAGGTAAGGAAATCAGTTTTGGATTATTGCGCTCTATGATTCTTTTCTTTTCATTTTCATTTTCCAGTAATTGGTGGTTACTGTTAGAAAGTTCGGGGTCTTTCGAGAGAGATTGATGATAGATAGGAAGATAGCTTGAAAGCGATGAGATAATTTTATATTCATGTAGAGAGATAGCTAAATTGATCGAGACTCATAGTAATCCAGGTTTTTTGATAAGCAGAGAGATCCCCAAAACCAAATTGAAATAAATAAATAAATAAATAAATAAAATGTTACAACATCATAAAGAAAAGCTACAAATGCAGATAACAAAGAGTGAACTTGGGCTTAAAAAGAGTAAGGCAGTGGCACTAACATAATTATACAAATTAAATAACAATAGTTTAATATTTCTATAAGTTTTTTTTTTTTATTTTGACATATTTTAAGTGTCACTTTAAAAATGGTTTTATAACGCCATTGACATACTCGCCACAGACCACACTGATTAAAAAATGCTCAGCTCTCAGCGACTGTATCAACGCAGCATTACAAGCTGTACACCTGCTACAGCAATGTCTCTTACAATGACTAGGGACAATTTGACCCTTACCTTTGCTAACTGCTGAGTGTCTTCTCCCCTGAAATTGGAAATATTTCAGAAGTTAAATCCTCGTCAGAATTACCATCAGCTCAGTATCACTAAGAGAAAACCATCTGTGGCCAAGAAACAACAGTGAGACTATATAAGTCTACCGTCACTCATTTATTGTCTCTCCGATGATCCCCCTTTGCCACCGCTCTCATAAAAAGTTCTTTCCACGTGCATTGTATATATATATAGTCAGATATAACATGTAACATATAATAAAACATATAGTCTCATAACATGTAACTTAAGAGGCCATGCAGATTGAGCTGCCATCTGAATGAAATGAGGAGTAAGGTTTGTGTTGAAGGGGCGTGGTATAATTGATAAACGATAGACTTGGGTAGATCTTATTAACGTTAAATTTGAAGCGAGGGAGTTGGGCGTTATTTCTACCCTAAGTATCGTTCACCAACTGTTATCCTGGTTTTTTGGGAACTACTTTACGATCTTCATGATTAAAGTAATAATTAAAGTTCCAGATAACTTTCATTTCATGTGCATATTATCTCATAGAGATGATTGGTGCGATACGTCTAAACCAGCATAAAGCTAAATTGATGAAGTTATTGGTCTCTATACATGTGTGAATGACCGGCCGAAATCAACCCCGCATCCAACAACCAATCGTTCAGGGCTTGTGCCATTAGCTGTCGTGTGGGGAAATCTGTTCATTTGAACTTTATGAATGAAGAACTCCCTTACTAGTGCTATATCTACTCTTGCCTTTTGCGTTATAAAGAGAAGCTAGCATCACCCACTTTTCCTCGTGAGAAACATAACTCAAGTAACAAACTCTGCCTTTTCCAACAGTGGTAAGCCACAAAAAACTTTATATGTTTGCAGTAGGCATTTTTGTTGACTTTATTTCCTATTGCAACCCATTGAATTTAGCATAACCTCCCCATGTGTTAGTGACCCCACAACCAACAGGTCTCACCTCTGACCCGACACTTGTCGCTGTGTGATTGGACAGATGCTCTGACCTCACTGATGATGCACTGGACGGGTCGCCATCTGGAGTGGAACACCATTAGTCACAAATATATGTAAAAATAAAAATAAATGTGTGTGTGAGTATATATATATATATATATATATATATATATATATATATATATATATATATCTGTTTTCACGCATGTATTAACCTCGGCATGTAACATGATAAGGTAAGCATCGTTTAATGAGTAACAAAATTTTAGAACAAAAACAAACAAACAACAACAACAACAACAGCAATTAAGATGACCATCATCGCTATGATAATGATAATGATGATGGTGATGATGATGATGGTAATAATAATAATAATAATAATAATAATAATAATAATAATAATAATAATAATAATAATAATAATGATGATGATGATGATGATGGCGATGACGATAACGACATTAATCATAGCAGCAGATGAAGCTATGATCAAAGTAAGAGTCACAGCTACAGACCACTCACCGGACCGTTTGGAATTGGTCGTGTTGGAAGACTTCCTCAGTGTGATCCGTTCCCGAACTCTCCTCGTGAAGGGTCGGTAGGCGTTCACTTGTTTGACTTCTGCAGGCGCAGACAACTAGCCGTTAGGAGAGGCAACACATTACTACTGACACAGACAAACAGACGTTGGGACAAACAACAGATGGATGCAGGCGTTAGGAGAGGCAACACATTACTACTGACACAGACAAACAGACGTTGGGACAAACAACAGATGGATGCAGGCGTTAGGAGAGGCAACACATTACTACTGACACAGACAAACAGACGTTGGGACAAACAACAGATGAATGCAGCCGTTAGGAGAGGCAACACATTACTACTGACACAGACAAACAGACGTTGGGACAGACAACAGATGAATGCAGGCGTTAGGAGAGGCAACACATTACTACTGACACAGACAAACAGACATTGGGACAGACAACAGATGAATGCAGGCGTTAGGACAGGCAACACATTACTACTGACACAGACAAACAGACATTGGGACAGACAACAGATGAATGCAGGCGTTAGGAGAGGCAACACATTACTACTGACACAGACAAACAGACGTTGGGACAGACAACAGATGGATGCAGACGGACAAGCAGATGTTAGGAGAGACAAGTTCAAAGAAACAACAGATGAATACAGGCGTTAGGAGAGGCAACACATTACATGTACTAATGACACAGACAAACAGACGTTGGGACAGACAACAGATGGATGCAGACAGACAAACAGATGTTCGAGGAGACCATAGACTGTTACAAGCACGAACAAACAATTGTTTAGAGAGACAACAGATAAGTACAGTTACAGACAAACTGTCGTTATACACTAGAGATGAATATTCAGCTGGGCGGTGGATAAAAGTAGTTAAGGGGAGCATATTATATTATCTGTAGACGGAGTCAGCACTGGTTGGAAGCTGCAACAATTCTCTAGCGATGCAAACACTGCTTTACTTGATTTATATAACTAACTGGCTGACTTATACTAAACCACTCGTAAAGACAGGCAATAAGATTGTAGAAAAAAATGTCTCGGATTCGCTTCAACCAAAAGCAGATAACCACTGGTTCTAGGGGAATGTATTGCTTTTCACTGCCATGGATGAGATTGCCCTAAGCGAATGGGGAAGATGAAACACCTTAGGGCATTCTTAATCTACTAAGTGCACAGGCTTTAAATGCTTTGACCACTTCTTGGCATTCGGTGAGACAACAGACAGACAAACACTTCTTAGCATTCGGTGAGACAAACACTTCTTTCATAGTATTCGGAGCAGTGGGACAACAGACACTTTAGACAAACATTTCTTGGTATTAGGTGGGACAGCAGACACTTCTTGGTATTCGGAGCAGTGGGACAACAGACACTTTAGACAAACATTTCTTGGTATTCGGTGGGACAACAGACACGCGAGACAAACATTTCTTGATATTCGGTGGGACAACAGACACTTCTTGGTATTCGGAGCAGTGGGACAACAGACACTTTAGACAAACATTTCTTGGTATTAGGTGGGACAGCAGACACTTCTTGGTATTCGGAGCAGTGGGACAACAGACACTTTAGACAAACATTTCTTGGTATTCGGTGGGACAACAGACACGCGAGACAAACATTTCTTGATATTCGGTGGGACAACAGACATGCGAGACAAACATTTCTTCGTATTCGCTGGGACAACAGACACGCGAGACAAACATTTCTTGGTATTCGGTGGGACTACAGACACTTTACACAAACATTTCTTGGTATTGGGTGGGGCAACAGACACGCGAGACAAACATTTCTTGGTATTCGGTGGGACTACAGACACTTTAGACAAACATTTCTTGGTATTGGGTGGGGCAACAGACACGCGAGACAAACATTTCTTGGCATTCGGTGGGACTACAGACACTTTACACAAACATTTCTTGGTAATGGGTGGGGCAACAGACACTTTAGACAGACACTTCTTGGTATTCGGTGGGACAATAGACACTTTAGACAAACACTTCTTGGTATTCGGTGGGACAACAGACACTTTAGACAGACACTTCTTGGCATTCGGTGGCACAACAGACACTTTAGGTAGAAAGACACTTCTTGGTATTCTTTTGGACAACAGACACTTTAGACAGACACTTCTTGGTATTCGGTGGGACTACAGACACTTTAGACAAACTTTTCTTGGTATTGGGTGGGGCAACAGACATTTTAGACAGACACTTCTTGGTATTTGGTGGGGCAATAGACACTTTAGACAAACACTTCTTAGTATTCGGTGAGACAACAGACACTTTAGACAAACACTTCTTAGTATTCGGTGAGACAACAGACACTTTAGACAAACACTTCTTAGTATTCGGTGAGACAACAGACACTTTAGACAAACACTTCTTAGTATTCGGTGAGACAACAGACACTTTAGACAAACACTTCTTGTTATTTGGTGGGGCAATAGACACTTTAGACAGACACTTCTTGGTATTCGGTGGAACAACAGACACTTTAGACAGACACTTCTTGGTATTCTCTGGGTCAACAGGCACTTTATAAAGACACTGCTTGGTATTCGGTCGAACAACAGACATTTTAGACAGACGCTTCTTGGTATTCGGTCGAACAACAGGCATTTTAATGAGACACTTCTTGGTATTCGGTGGGACAAAAGATACTTTAGACAAGACACTTCTTGGTATTCGGTGGCACAACAATGGCTCAAAATAAAGCGAATGGCCACAAGATTTCATCTTTTGAGCCACCATAGCTTTAGGTTAAGAATAACGAGAAAGACACAAACATGAGTTGCTTCAAAAATTTGCTAAAGCAACAATATTTTCGTAGGGAAAGAATTTTACTCACAGATAAAGACGCCTGTAATAAGACAAGTTAATTTTTTTACACAGTAAAGAAACGATGACTGAAAGTATAAATGTATGGCTATCAAAGGATGTGCTGTGTCAAGGATTTATTTCAGCAGTTATTAAGTGTCTCATGATGATGTTGCTCCGTGTGCAGTTTCACTGTCTGAGGTTGTGGCAATCTACATCACCACTCTATTTCTTAGCTCTACTCCCACCCCGTTTCCAGCCCCTCCCCATCTTCTGTCAAGGGACAAATGATCACGCGAAGGATGCTGCGGTCGTATAATCAGTCGACCTCATTCACGTGAAACCTTTTTGTCGTGATTTTTTTTAATATATCAACTGCATCTTAGCAAACTTTTTTGGTTCAATCTATCTGGTGAAAATATACATTAAATAAAATGAATAGACGAAAAGTCCTCCATATTTAATTGTAGTTTGTGTCATTCTTCTTTGAGTCCCGCAGTTATCAAAAAGGTGTGCGAGTTCTTCCATTAACTTGTTGATACTGAAAAGTAATTACAGTGTAGTATTCTTGTAGATCTCTATGGTTCACAGCGACACAATTATAAAATGTTTTGAAAAAAGGGTGTGGATCTCTTTACTTTAGACAGTTTGCATGATCATAATTTTTTCTGGATCTAGAAGACACCAACAAACTGTGGTAAAGATTTAATGGTAGTGTCTTTGCATAGGCCCATTTTCTTTCGTCACATTGATAAATTTCTTGGCAGACAAGGTTAACTAAAATTGCTTGTAGCTAAGAACAAAAAATTTGCATTTTCTTTAAAGATTATTAAAATGTAGATAATGGATTAAAAAACACATTTTTCTGGCCTCAAGCTGACAGAAAAGGTTTAATTTCAACGTAATAGCAGGCTTTAAGTCGTATAAAAAATTGCTATTCACTATTGAATTTCAATCGTTTTAGACGCTTTTTGATTTCTCAGTCTGTGATCAAAGAAGGTAAATAAAGTTATCTTTTAACTGGTAAAAAACTTTTAGAGGCCCGTAAACGAATGATACAGGCGTGAAATACGAAGCGAAGTAAACATTTATACACGATTAATAACTATATTTCTATTGCTCAAAAGAAAACATAAGAGTGACAGGAATCAAGCGAGCAAGCCAGAGTGAGAGAGAAAGAGAAAGAGAGAGAGAGAGAGAGAGAGAGAGAGAGAGAGAGAGAGAGAGAGAGAGAGAGAGAGAGAGAGAGAGAGACACAGAGAGACACAGAGAGAGAGAGAGAGAGAGAGAGAGAGAGAGAGAGAGAGAGAGAGAGAGAGAGAGAGAGAGAGAGAGAGAGAATGACAGACAGGTAGAATGTAGACAGACAGACATGCAGAATGGCAGAAAGACAGACAGACAGAGAGAAACACCGTGGGAGAACTTACCTCTCTCATCCAGTTCAAAGTCTTGGGTGTTAACCTTTTTATTGTCAAAAGCAATAAACACTGTGTCGCCCTGGAAGAAATCAGCCAAGCACAGCACCTGGACATGGAAGCCAATGAATGGAGCTCATGTAACAGGAGTACAAGGAAATGTAAAAAATACAACTCATATTTAGCTAGAAAAATTTTAAGTTATACTCGTGTGTGACAATATCCTCTGTTGACTTCCGGTACAAGGCTAATGTGAGATTAAATCAACCAACCACTGCTGGGTTCTGGCACAAAATTGGGAACGTCCATTGAGTTTGATCGGACTAATAATAGATTAGAAATGACCACTATCATGCACACTTATGTGGTATACAAAACAGCGCGAATGTTGTCGTAAAGCTATTCTCAAAGACTTTTCAAAACATCGTTAGCACCAAATGGAATAATAATTACAAAAAAAAAAAAACAACTAAAACATATGTAAGCCGTTTGTAACATTGTCAGGTCTTACTCTTATTCAAAGATCTGATCAGTTCAAATTCAGATATTTATAAATGGGAGTTTTAAGAGCTTCTGCCTGTAAAGTTAAAATCGATTCTTTGTAAACAGAAACAAAGATACTGAACACCAGCTCTCCACCTCTTAAGCTTCTCAGCGGGTCACAGTGTCTATGTATGGAGTCTCACCTGCCGACCAGACACTGTGAAGAGTTTCTTGACGCCTCCACAGTCCAGCATGACAGCGTCTGATATGTCTGCCATGACCTGAAGAATTCACACCGAAAACCACAATAGTAAGACAGAGATAGCATGCAACTATCTTGACATCTTTACTTGACTTTTCTTTCACTGCATTTCTAAAACCAACCGAACATGATTTTCTGCAAAATCAGCTTAACACAATTTTATATATATATAAAAAAAGAATAAAATAAGTGAACCAAGGTACAGGCAATCGTTCATAATCCCATCTTGTCCTCCCTTGTTTTTTCCTTTCCGCCAGCCATAGCTCACTAATCAAACCACATGTTTAGCAATAGCCTGATTCCAGCGACCCTACCCTTCCCCAAGCTCTATCCCAAACCCAGAGTGACTCGCTTTTTCGACCCTCTCCCCACCTTACCTGGTCAAAGGATGTATCAGTTTGAAAAGCTCCACTCATCCACACCCAACTCTCACCTAAGCCCTTCCCCTTTCTCCATCCACCTGATCAAACGACAAGGCAGTTTTCTTGTTGAGCAGCCCAACTCTCATCTAAGCCCTTCCCCTTTCTCCATCCACCTGATAAAACAAGGCAGTTTTCTTGTTGAGCAGCCCAACTCTCATCTAAGCCCTTCCCCTTTCTCCATCCACCTGATCAAACGACATGGCAGTTTTCTTGTTGAGCAGCCCAACTCTCATCTAAGCCCTTCCCCTTTCTCCATCCACCTGATAAAACAAGGCAGTTTTCTTGTTGAGCAGCCCAACTCTCATCTAAGCCCTTCCCCTTTCTCCATCCACTTGATAAAACAAGGCAGTTTTCTTGTTGAGCAGCCCAACTCTCATCTAAGCCCTTCCCCTTTCTCCATCCACCTGATCAAACGACAAGGCAGTTTTCTTGTTGAGCAGCCCAACTCTCATCTAAGCCCTTCCCCTTTCTCCATCCACCTGATAAAACAAGGCAGTTTTCTTGTTGAGCAGCCCAACTCTCATCTAAGCCCTTCCCCTTTCTCCATCCACTTGATAAAACAAGGCAGTTTTCTTGTTGAGCAGCCCAACTCTCATCTAAGCCCTTCCCCTTTCTCCATCCACCTGATAAAACAAGGCAGTTTTCTTGTTGAGCAGCCCAACTCTCATCTAAGCCCTTCCCCTTTCTCCATCCACTTGATAAAACAAGGCAGTTTTCTTGTTGAGCAGCCCAACTCTCATCTAAGCCCTTCCCCTTTCTCCATCCACCTGATAAACGACAAGGCAGTTTTCTTGTTGAGCAGCCCAACTCTCATCTAAGCCCTTCCCCTTTCTCCATCCACTTGATAAAACAAGGCAGTTTTCTTGTTGAGCAGCCCAATCTCCATCCACCTGATAAGCCAGGCAGTTTTCTTGTTGAGCAGCCCAACTCTCATCTAAGCCCTTCCCCTTTCTCCATCCACCTGATAAAACAAGGCAGTTTTCTTGTTGAGCAGCCCAACTCTCATCTAAGTCTCCATCCACCTGATAACAAGGCAGTTTTCTTGTTGATCACCCCACCTCCCAACTAAGCTCTTCCCCATTCTCCATCCACCTGATAAAACAAGGCAGTTTTCTTGTTGAGCAGCCCAACTCTCATCTAAGCCCTTCCCCTTTCTCCATCCACCTGATAAAACAAGGCAGTTTTCTTGTTGAGCAGCCCAACTCTCATCTAAGCCCTTCCCCTTTCTCCATCCACTTGATAAAACAAGGCAGTTTTCTTGTTGAGCAGCCCAACTCTCATCTAAGCCCTTCCCCTTTCTCCATCCACTTGATAAAACAAGGCAGTTTTCTTGTTGAGCAGCCCAACTCTCATCTAAGCCCTTCCCCTTTCTCCATCCACCTGATAAAACAAGGCAGTTTTCTTGTTGAGCAGCCCAACTCTCATCTAAGCCCTTCCCCTTTCTCCATCCACCTGATAAAACAAGGCAGTTTTCTTGTTGAGCAGCCCAACTCTCATCTAAGCCCTTCCCCTTTCTCCATCCACCTGATAAAACAAGGCAGTTTTCTTGTTGAGCAGCCCAACTCTCATCTAAGCCCTTCCCCTTTCTCCATCCACCTGATCAAACGACATGGCAGTTTTCTTGTTGAGCAGCCCAACTCTCATCTAAGCCCTTCCCCTTTCTCCATCCACCTGATAAAACAAGGCAGTTTTCTTGTTGAGCAGCCCAACTCTCATCTAAGCCCTTCCCCTTTCTCCATCCACTTGATAAAACAAGGCAGTTTTCTTGTTGAGCAGCCCAACTCTCATCTAAGCCCTTCCCCTTTCTCCATCCACTTGATAAAACAAGGCAGTTTTCTTGTTGAGCAGCCCAACTCTCCCCTAAGCCCTTCCCCTTTCTCCATCCACCTGATCAAACGACATGGCAGTTTTCTTGTTGAGCAGCCCAACTCTCCCCTAAGCCCTTCCCCTTTCTCCATCCACCTGATAAAACAAGGCAGTTTTCTTGTTGAGCAGCCCAACTCTCATCTAAGCCCTTCCCCTTTCTCCATCCACTTGATAAAACAAGGCAGTTTTCTTGTTGAGCAGCCCAACTCTCCCCTAAGCCCTTCCCCTTTCTCCATCCACCTGATCAAACGACAAGGCAGTTTTCTTGTTGAGCAGCCCAACTCTCATCTAAGCCCTTCCCCTTTCTCCATCCACTTGATAAAACAAGGCAGTTTTCTTGTTGAGCAGCCCAACTCTCCCCTAAGCCCTTCCCCTTTCTCCATCCACTTGATAAAACAAGGCAGTTTTCTTGTTGAGCAGCCCAACTCTCATCTAAGCCCTTCCCCTTTCTCCATCCACTTGATAAAACAAGGCAGTTTTCTTGTTGAGCAGCCCAACTCTCATCTAAGCCCTTCCCCTTTCTCCATCCACTTGATAAAACAAGGCAGTTTTCTTGTTGAGCAGCCCAACTCTCCCCTAAGCCCTTCCCCTTTCTCCATCCACTTGATAAAACAAGGCAGTTTTCTTGTTGAGCAGCCCAACTCTCATCTAAGCCCTTCCCCTTTCTCCATCCACCTGATCAAACGACATGGCAGTTTTCTTGTTGAGCAGCCCCACCCACCTGATCAAACGACATGGCAGTTTTCTTGTTGAGCAGCCCCACCCACCTGATCAAACGACATGGCAGTTTTCTTGTTGAGCAGCAGCCTGACGGCCTTGCGAGGTCTCTTGCCGCTCCTGATGACGGTGATGAGACACGGCGTGACGAAGCTGCGCTGATACTCCTCGTACACTCTTCTCCGCTCTGGACTCATGTCTGACTGGAGAACACACACACACACACATGGATTACGTTGCGTTTAAATAATATATAGCGTCTCCTGAAAGGTGATCTCAGATACACATCCCAACACATCAGACCAAACCTCAACAAATCAAGACAAACAAGGAAAGACGAGGTCCAAGAACACTCATCACCAAACCCCAACAAATCAAGACAAACAAGGAAAGACGAGGTCCAAGAACACTCATCCCAGAGCGGCGCCCAACGCCTCACAGACCCGCGAGGGACAGGATCTGAAGACCGCGGAGCAGCTGATGCCTGCCGCTCCGCTCGACCCGCGAGGGACAGGATCTGAAGACCACGGAGCAGCTGATGCCTGCCGCTCCGCTCGACCCGCGAGGGACAGGATCTGAAGACCGCGGAGCAGCAGATAACCGGCCGCTCCGCTCGACCCGCGAGGGACAGGATCTGAAGACCGCGGAGCAGCTGATAACCGGCCGCTCCGCTCGACCAGCGAGGGACAGGATCTGAAGACCGCGGAGCAGCTGATGCCTGCCGCTCCGCTCAACCCGCGAGGGACAGGATCTGAAGACCACGGAGCAGCTGATAACCGGCCGCTCCGCTCGACCAGCGAGGGACAGGATCTGAAGACCGCGGAGCAGCTGATGCCCTGCCGCTCCGCTCGACCCGCGAGGGACAGGATCTGAAGACCGCGGAGCAGCTGATGCCCGGGCATTCCACTCTGGTTTAAGGCTGAATCTCGAGATCTATGTACACACACACACATAGACGACGGGTTCAATCTTACAGATCACTCTAGTTTAAGGCTGAATCTCGAGATCTATGAACACACACACAAACACACACATAGACGGCGGTTTCAATCTTACAGATCACTCTGGTTTAAGGTTGAATCTCGAGATCTATATACACACACACACACAAACACACACATAGACGGCGGGTTCAATCTTACAGATCACTCTGGTTTAAGGTTAAATCTCGAGATCCATGTAGACACACACACAAACACACACACATAGACGGCGGGGTCAATCTTACAGATCCCTCTGGTTTAAGGTTGAATCTCGAGATCTATGTACACACACACACAAACACACACATAGACGGCGGGTTCAATTTTACAGATCACTCTGGTTTAAGGTTGAATCTCGAGATCTATGTACACACACACACACACAAACACACACATAGACGGCGGGTTCAATCTTACAGATCACTCTGGTTTAAGGCTAAATCTCGAGATCTATGTACACACACACACACAAACACACACATAGACGGCGGGTTCAATCTTACAGATCACTCTGGTTTAAGGCTAAATCTCGAGATCTATGTACACACACAAACACATAGACGCCGGGTTCAATTTTACAGATCATTCTGGTTTAAGGTTGAATCTCGAGATCTATGTACACACACACAAACACACACACATAGACAACGGGTTCAATCTTACAGATCACTCTGGTTTAAAGCTAAATCTCGAGATCTATGTACACACACACACAAACACACACATAGACGGCCGGTTTAATCTTACAGATCACTCTGGTTTAAGGCTGAATCTCGAGATCTATGTACACACACACACACAAAGACAGAGGGTTCAATCTTACAGATCACTCTGGAATAAGGCTGAATCTCGAGATCTATGTACACACACACAAACACACACATAGACGGCGGGTTCAATCTTACAGATATCTGGTTTAAGGCTGAATCTCGAGATCTATGTACACACACACACACAAACACACATAGACGGCGGGTTCAATCTTACAGATCACTCTGGTTTAAGGCTAAATATCGAGATTTATGTACACACACACACACACACACAAACACACATAGACGGCGGGTTCAATCTTACAGATCACTCTGGTTTAAGGCTGAATCTCGAGATCTATGTACACACACACACACACACAAACACACATAGACGGCGGGTTCAATCTTACAGATCACTCTGGTTTAAGGCTGAATCTCGAGATCTATGTACACACACACACACAAACACACACATAGACGGCGGGTTCAATCTTACAGATCACTCTGGTTTAAGGCTGAATCTCGAGATCTATGTACACACACACACACAAACACACACATAGACGGCGGGTTCAATCTTACAGATCACTCTGGTTTAAGGCTGAATCTCGAGATCTATGTACACACACACACAAACACACACATAGACAGCGGGTTCAATCTTACAGATCCCTCTGGTTTAAGGTTGAATCTCGAGATCCATGTACACACACACACACATAGACGGCGGGTTCAATCTTACAGATCACTCTGGTTTAAGGCTGAATCTCGAGATCTATGTACACAAACACACACATAGACGACGGGTTCAATCTTATAGATCACTCTGGTTTAAGGCTGAATCTCGAGATCTATGTACACACACACACACAAACACACACATAGACGGCGGGTTCAATCTTATAGATCACTCTGGTTTAAGGCTGAATCTCGAGATCTATGTACACACACACACACAAACACACATAGACGGCGGGTTCAATCTTATAGATCACTCTGGTTTAAGGCTGAATCTCGAGATCTATGTACACACACACACACAAACACACACATAGACGGCGGGTTCAATCTTACAGATCACTCTGGTTTAAGGCTGAATCTCGAGATCTATGTACACACACACACACACAAACACACACATAGACGGCGGGTTCAATCTTATAGATCACTCTGGTTTAAGGCTGAATCTCGAGATCTATGTACGCAAACACACACATAGACGACGGGTTCAATCTTATAGATCACTCTGGTTTAAGGCTAAATCTCGAGATCTATATACACACACACATACACACACATAGACGGCGGGTTCAATCTTACAGATCACTCTGGTTTAAGGCTAAATCTCGAGATCTATGTACACACACACACACACAAACACACACATAGACGACGGGTTCAATCTTACAGATCACTCTGGTTTAAGGCTAAATCTCGAGATCTATGTGCATACACACAAACACATCAGAGCGATATTTCTCACATTGGTATCGCAGTTTGCGACAAGTACGAGGCAAGTTAACATTATAAAGAAATATATATCTTGCTTGGGTCTTATGCAGTGCCCCTTTACACACATAACCAAAGTTACACGACTGGTTTAGTTGTTTTTGTTTTCTTTTTTCTTTTTTCTCATCTACAATAAGCTCCCCGGCGTGCAGAGTGATTGAATGATAACTCTTTTTAGAATATTCTTTATATAAGACAGTGAGAGTGGTATTAAGCAACACTGAAAGACATGATATAAAAGAGTAGAAGTTAAATATAATGAGCTAAAATGAAGCACAGAGAAATATAACGAAGAAAGTGGCGAGACAGAGAGATAAATATAGAGAAGAAAAGACACAGATACAAAGGAAAGAGAAAGAGAAAAAAAGTGAGAAAGAAAGAGAGAGAAGGAGAAAGGTGAAGGAGACAATAGAGTGAGAGATAGAAGGAAAGGGATGAAAAAGACAGTAGATACAGAAAAAAAGGGGGGAAGGGAAGAGGTGAATGAGACAAGAGAGAGAGAGAGAGAGAGAGAGAGAGAGAGAGAGAGAGAGAGAGAGAGAGAGAGAGAGAGAGAGAGAGAGAGAGCGCTAGCCATCTGACCAGTCTATGCCGTCTAGGAGACTGTCCAGCCCCGTGAGACTCGTGCTCCGAGCCAGCCTCCCTGTAGGTGATGTTGTTCTGACCGCTGTTCCCACCACTCGCCGACCGCGCAAGCGCTGACGATGACTGGTCATGTGACTGGCGCTCCTTCCGGTCGCCCAGCTGGTGCGCACTATGACACTGAAATAAACACAGTGAGATATGGGCGTCCTGTCTTCTTGGGGTGTGGAGTTATGGTCAGTATTCATCTTTGAGCGGAGAAACCATACTAAGCATTAAAACAGGATTTAGGACCCTCCTCCCCCCCTCCCCCTTTTACACACACACACCTTCAAATCCTTTTCCACCAAAAGCTTAACTCGTCTTAAAACCAAGCCATTTTCTGCGCTTCAAGTCCTTTAGCTCCTTAGTATAAGTGAGGTCTTTCCTTGGAGCGAATATAACTAGGTCTAAGCTAGGCAGAAACTCTTTCACGTCTTGCCTCCCGACCAGCCTATTTTGTCTTCATTCCAAATTTTCTTTGCCTCCGTATAAGGTTCCTCGTCAATCAGCTTCTCCGCGCAAAACTTCGGAGAACTTGGACGGACGTTACATTTCTAAAATAATGTTCAGTCTTCTTTGTTTTTGTGTTGTTAAGCTCAATCTTAGTTATGCTAGTACAGTTTACAACCACCGGACATTTGGACCGGGAAACATCTGGGTAACCTATGACCTAATCAATCTTACGGTATTCATAACTACTACACGTGTTATGATATTGCAGTTTACTGTACCCCACTTGATCTAGACAGAGTATTAGCAAATCAAGCAGGACCTGCGTTCTGTGGGTGTGGTGTGAGCTGTGGTACGGGAAGAGGTGCTGGTTCCAGGCCGGGTCCTCGTTCTTGCAGTAGTCCAGGGAGCGGAACACGTCAGTGGACGCACACACGTAGCTCTCGCCCTCCTCCAGTTGGTCCAGCGAGTCCACGTGACGAGTGCCGTCTGCCGAGAAGATGTGGCGGACCCCGTTAGGCATCACCTGCAGTCGGGAAGGCAAAATATAAAGCGGACGGGGAGTTCAGGTGAAAGGTTTTCTTATTGATATAACCAATCCAAGGCGAGTTCCAATCCTTCTTTAAGCATATTAATCTAACCCATTTACGGCAGGGTAAAACTGAAGAGATGCGATTCCAAATTCGCTGGTCTTACAATCTAAAACTTTTGAACAAACTGAATGACTTTATTTATTATATATTGCATCGTATTAAAAACGAAGAGTGCTCGATCTGTTTTTGGGCTGCAATGATCTCCAAAAAAACTGGGTGATAGGAGATTTGTAGATTTGATAAGTAGATTTCAAGAAATGTAAAATACCCAAAATGACATGTGATTTCTTTAATGAATTTTGTTTATGTACCCAAAGATAAAGGAAATCATAAATGTCAATTAGACTCGATGCAGATGCTATCTCTAACTAAATTGCAAAATGGAAAAAAAAAGGATCATTAAATCAATGTTAAGAAAATAAAATGCTTACTTAAAAAAGGATTTACTTTCTGTCTTTGTCTACACTACAATCCCTATTTTCAGGTGATATAGAGGTATAGACTGGTGAAGATATCATCACTCACCTTGGAGTCACAGAGAGGCGAGGCGGTGAGCGAGGAGAGAAGGCTCTCGAAAGTTCTGAACCGTTCCGTGGACACGGCGTAGACCATCCCCTTGAAGAAGCGGTCCCCGTTACGGTAGAAGCGAACCTTGCGGGCGCGCTTCTCGCTCGCCAGCCGGATGAGGGAACAGCCGGACCGGACGGACGCGGACTGACAGTGGTCTGTTCCTGACGGAATGTCCTCCGCACGGCCTGACTTGTGCTGCGGCCTGGAGGTGGAGGTCCCGCTCTTCCTGGCTCCGCCACCGGCAGTGTCCTGAGATCCGGGCCGACCGCCAGCCGCCGGAGTTTCCCCCATGCTGCCGAACAGCCTGTTGAGAGAGACGTGGCTCTGACGCCGTAATGTGAACTGCAACAGGAAATTGTTGTTAGTCTGGGGGCTGCTGGTATTGTTATCTGTTAAACTAGAAGGAGGAGGCGTCTGCTGCCTCGAGCGGTGAAGATGCTGCAGATCTTTGACCTGTTGCTGTGTCAGCCCGAGGGAGTTGGCCTCCAGCTCGACCTCCCCTGGCCCGTCTAGCCTGGACCTGACAGCGGTCTCGGCGCTCAGAGTGCCAGTTCTGCTCCGGCGCGCCGCCATAGAACCGCTGCTAATGGCGCTAAAACTAAACTTTCTTCTCGGAGAGTTGACAGCCGGCATTGTGCTCAGCCCTTTGTTACCCTCCTCTCTCCACAGTCTCAGTTTCACTCAATGTTTTATGACTCGTGACGCCCTAGAGTTCCCCCTTCCTCCGATAATCAGAAGGAGCTTTTTATCAAATTCACGCTTCTTACTTCTATTCAAAGTATTTCTTTAACTTTCTGTCAATTTTCCTGATTTCTTACACTCGTTTTGGTTCTGTTTGCTCTCTTTGGACAAACTTCTTGCCAAAAATGTACCGCTTTCGATCCAAGCTCTATTGGTTTTTATTCTGTATAAAGCGATCGATCAGACTTAAAGAAACCAGCTGTCAACCAATGAAAGGGATCTATCTGGGGCTGGTCCAATAACTTAAAGCAACGGTTAAGTCATGAAAAAATAGCGAGAAGTCTTTAATGGCTCGTGATTGTCTACCTTCGGTGCATGTATATTATCAGGCGGCTAGAAGTTTTTATATGGAATTGATAAACACAACGTTTTAAAGCTAAAAAGTGCTTGAAATCTATTGCGGTGCTTTAATTCCAACCATTAACCAGTTTATATGCGAATGTTTTCTTTGATCGTGAGAAAGTGGTTAATGCTTTTAGGTGCAGAAAGGTATAGAACTTGAGAACATAATGGAGATCACAAAAGATAAAAGTTCTAGTAAGAAATGTGCATTAGGGACGAGTCTAAAAAAACCGGAGAGAGAGAGAGAGAGAGAGAGAGAGAGAGAGAGAGAGAGAGAGAGAGAGAGAGAGAGAGAGAGAGAGAGAGAGAGAGTAGTGAGGGTAATGAAGAGTCATAAAGAGAGAAAGACCGACAGACGGACTCTCAGACAGACAGCGAGAGAGAGAGAAGATAGATAGAGACAGACAGACAGACAGACAGACAGCGAGAGAGAGACAAGAGTTAGATAGATAGAGAGAGTGAGAGACACAGACACTCAGACACACAGACAGACAAACCGATAGACAGGCAGACAGAGAGAGTGAAAAGAAGAAAAACCTATACGGAAAGGACTTGTGTGACTTCATGTTATTGTTCCTGAGGTCAGCAGACGTAACACGAATCTTCTCCAGTGACGTCTGCTAACTAAAGCGCCAGGACACTAACAGCTGGAGCGCACTCGTTCCTCCTGCACTAGAACTCCAATAAACTTAGACAGGAATGGCGCACAAGAAGATTAAGCCGTTTGGGGTGGATAGTAGTGCTGGCCTGGATAGGTTGAATTTGCCAACTCTATGAACATGTATTCAAGTTTATAGCATTCATGATGCTAAAAAAAAGTTGTATGAATATCTGATACATGCCATTATTTTTTTTCTTACCTTTAAAATAATGTATTAAATTTTAATATAAAAATAAAGCTTTTTAAGTTTTCATAACATTTACTTTTCCTTTGACAGGACATGAAGAGAAAAGAGGGGGGGGGGGGGGGGGGGAGATTTTATTTAATTCCTGGCGACCGCCAAATTGACTGTTAGTGTTGAATAAAAACAAACAATTTAGGAAACTAATATCAGTCTATTATTCTGTCTATCTATCTGTCTATCTATTTATCTATCTATCTATCTATCTCTCTCTCTATCTCTCTCTATATATATATATATACAGTTGATTCAAAATAAAAAGTCAAGTAAAAAAAAAAACAACTTCAAAATCAGCAAGATAGTCATCAATTGTCTAAAAAAAGTTTCAAAAAAAAATAATCATTGCTAAATTCTATCTCTATCTTTCTCCTTGTCTATCTATTTCTTTCTCTCTCCTTTTTTCTTCTTCATCTGTCAAACTTTTTTCTTTCTTGCATTCTTGCAATTTTCTCGATCTCAACAGCTTTAGCTTCTCTTTGCCTGTCAACCAGTCTGTCTGTATGCCTGTCTTTTACTTGATTATATCCATCTTTCCTTTTCCACTCGTTTCTTTATCTACATCATAACTATCTATCCGTTTCACCGGTCTATTTATAGGTCTGTCTAACCGACGATCAACTTTTGTTTTAATCTAGATCGTCCTTTCTTCTTCCTTCATTATTTCTCTCTCTCTCTCTCTCTCTCTCTCTCTCTCTCTCTCTCTCTCTCTCTCTCTCTCTCTCTCTCTCTCTCTCTCTCCCCTATCTTTCTCCATGCCCTTACGAAACCGCTTGCAACGTTTTCAGCTTAGGCACCTAAGCAACAAGAGAATTTTAAAATGCGGACAAAGGAGCAACCAAAGTACACAAACAATAACAAAGAAACGAAACGGCCTTTTAAGTCATGATTAAAGTGTGAAAACGAAATCTAGCGAGAAGGCTCTGCAAGCAGTCTGATCTATTATTCCAAACACGGACTTGAAAACCTTTTTAATTGGCGTTGATTGCCAAGTCGTCGAGTGAGATCAATGGGTGTTTTATGGCGGGCGGTGATATTCCCCTCAGACAATGGAAACCCTCAGCCGATCGATTCTGTTTGCTCAGGTCTGTTACCGAGCCAGGGCAAGAACAATAGCCAGACACGAAATTTAGAATAAAGAAATTAAATAAGAGATTCGCGGATTTTCTGGCCACACCCCATTACTTAACCTATTCCTCCCTCAATCTCTGTCTGTCTGTCTGTCTGTCTGTCTCTCTCTCTCTCTCTCTCCATTATATAGCCTACATTTTTCTTGGTTTGACTCTGTCTGACTCTGTAACTTCTCTCTTTTCTATCTATCTATCTATCTATCTATCCATCTATCTTTCTATCAATCTATCTACTTATTTACTGGCCCGCTCGCTCACTTCTGCCACTCTCACAATTTTATAAGTGCTTTAAGCTTTTCAATAGCGTCCGTAATTTTCTCACAAAGCCTCCTCAACCCAAATCCACAAAGTAGCTTCAAAGTCACTGCCTGGGCTAAACTAAAAAAAGACGTACTGAGACTCTGAAAGACCGAACCCATTGCTAGAAGATGCTACACAAAGTACGAGCAGATCTCAGGACAGAGGCTTTGTCCCACAAGACCACCGATCAAGTCTCAGAGATTAAGTATGACTTTAATTCATTTATGTAGATAATGTGTTTTGTCATTTAAAAACTCACCCAGTATAGTAAAACAAAGATGTTCATTCAATTTCCAATCGTTGGAAAGTCCCTTAATGTGCCTTGCACTAAGCACACTTCCCAAAGCGTTTCTAGCAATAGCTGTCGGGCAGCAGTTCATTTTTATACTTGTTTTCAGTTCATGGGCCTCTCTCGAAGTGATGGGATTTTCTGATCACAAATCGGGACACGCGACAATGAAAGTAGACAAGAAAAGGCACCAGCGAGAAACGGGCAGGAAAACCAACTTACTTTTTCCCTAATGATTATTTTGCAGCAAGTGCACATTCACTGGAGAGGGGTGTCGGAAAATATACTGTAAAAAAACTTAGCTCGGTGTCTTGCCTTGGCTAACTCCTAGATAAGAAAGAACAATCAAGAGGGGAAAAATAAAATAAAATGGGCAGGATACGGCTGATTGGTGGGATCACCCTCATGGAAACTCAAATGCCCACATAAAGATTAAGATTTGAACTGTTTCATCCGAGATTGTCAGGCTTGTTTTTTACCGACCAGGGGAGCCCAAGCTCTCAATAGTCAAACCAAGAGATATGCCAGGGTGAGGAACAGAGGACACCAATCCTAACCGAGGGAGAGTGCCACAAACACACTTCTCGAAATCTAGCCACGCTATCTCAGTAAATTAAGATCTAAACTGTATATACTCGCCAGGGAGATCTAACTGTTTACCAGCACCTCTCCAGTGTGACAGTGTGACAGTGGGCCATGACAGCTGGCAGTGACTGTTTGTCACCTGCAGATCTACAAGTAGATAATAACACCGCAAACTCTGACCTGTGCTGTGATCAGGAGAACTCATGATTCTCTGAGACTTCACTGATAACACGCAAAGCTTTCAAACTCCATTACTTGGATCTATACCCTGAAATTGTCAATCTTTGCCAAATTATTCCTCACAGATTTCGGATACTGCGTGATGTCACCAGCCAAGGTCAATGTTAGCGTGTTTGCTGCTTTGTTTTAGTCACACTTGTGTCGCGGTTTATAATAGTTAATACTCATCTGTAAAAGGTTACGGTGAGACACGTGTGAAGAAATTATTTCCTCTGCCGGGTAGTGTAAAGAAAATGCTCGATAACCAACTCGTGCGAACATTATGAAAGAAAGTAATGAAGAAGCAAGCATATATGAAGAGACAGACAGTGAGATAGATAAACATCGAGACAGGTGCTATATATTGCAATCTGGGATCACCAAGTCAATCATTTACTGAAAGTAAGATGAAACAAATTATGCTGAGGCCAAAAACTGGGAACGAAACAACCGAGAAATCGGAAAGAAAGATTTAGGTCGGTAGATGATAAGATAGATCGATATAGAAAGTTTGTATACATAAGATAGACCGATATGATGTAGTAAACAAAGGGAATGAGAAAAGGGGAGAGAAGGAGAGAAAAAGTCAACATGTAGACAAGCAGACAGACGCAGACAGAAGGACATAGAAAGTACAAAAAAAGATAAATGGCTTAAGAAAAAGAACAAATATAAAAGGCAAAAGAAACTGTCGTGTTTTGTGTGTTCCCAGCCCGATCATTGCACAGTGTGGTGGGCTCTGGTCAGACTGAGTGCTGGACGAGTCTCAGCACAGTGTGGTGGACTCTGGTCAGACTGAGTGCTGGACGAGTCTCAGCACAGTGTGGTGGGCTCTGGTCAGACTGAGTGCTGGACGAGTCTCAGCACAGTGTGGTGGGCTCTGGTCAGACTGAGTGCTGGACGAGTCTCAGCACAGTGTGGTGGGCTCTGGTCAGACTGAGTGCTGGACCAGTGGACGAGTCTCAGCACAGTGTGGTGGGCTCTGGTCAGACTGAGTGCTGGACGAGTCTCAGCACAGTGTGGTGGGCTCTGGTCAGACTGAGTGCTGGACGAGTCTCAGCACAGTGTGGTGGACTCTGATCAGACTGAGTGCTGGACGAGTCTCAGCACAGTGTGGTGGGCTCTGGTCAGACTGAGTGCTGGACGAGTCTCAGCACAATGTGGTGGACTCTGATCAGACTGAGTGCTGGACGAGTCTCAGCACAGTGTGGTGGGCTCTGGTCAGACTGAGTGCTGGACGAGTCTCAGCACAGTGTGGTGGGCTCTGATCAGACTGAGTGCTGGACGAGTCTCAGCACAGTGTGGTGGACTCTGATCAGACTGAGTGCTGGACGAGTCTCAGCACAGTGTGGTGGACTCTGGTCAGACTGAGTGCTGGACGAGTCTCAGCACAGTGTGGTGGACTCTGGTCAGACTGAGTGCTGGACGAGTCTCAGCACAGTGTCGTGGACTCTGGTCAGACTGAGTGCTGGACGAGTCTCAGCACAGTGTGGTGGGCTCTGATCAGACTGAGTGCTGGACGAGTCTCAGCACAGTGTGGTGGGCTCTGGTCAGACTGAGTGCTGGACGAGTCTCAGCACAGTGTGGTGGACTCTGGTCAGACTGAGTGCTGGACGAGTCTCAGCACAGTGTGGTGGACTCTGGTCAGACTGAGTGCTGGACGAGTCTCAGCACAGTGTGGTGGACTCTGGTCAGACTGAGTGCTGGACGAGTCTCAGCACAATGTGGTGGACTCTGATCAGACTGAGTGCTGGACGAGTCTCAGCACAGTGTGGTGGGCTCTGGTCAGACTGAGTGCTGGACGAGTCTCAGCACAGTGTGGTGGGCTCTGGTCAGACTGAGTGCTGGACGAGTCTCAGCACAGTGTGGTGGGCTCTGGTCAGACTGAGTGCTGGACGAGTCTCAGCACAGTGTGGTGGGCTCTGGTCAGACTGAGTGCTGGACGAGTCTCAGCACAGTGTGGTGGACTCTGGTCAGACTGAGTGCTGGACGAGTCTCAGCGCTGCGGCTCGCTGCCAGAATTCTCGGCCAATCCAGGTTTTGGATCAAAGAAACAATCATTTCGGACGCCACGATTTTTTTTTAATACACGACAGGTATAGCTTAGGCATTCCATGTAAACCTTGCATGTAAACCCAATAGTAAAAAAGCTATTTAAGATGTTGCATTTATTGTAATTCATACGATACAGCTACGTTCAACTTTATCACGCGGAGAGCAAGTCACTACAGCTTGCTACTCAAAATGTTCAATCTCTCTTTGTTATGCTGCAATAAGCAATAAAAATAAAGTATTTAAAACCCTAAATAAAGTAATTTTTATTTAATGAGGCCCAATAAAATCTGTCATGACATATCAATAGTAAAAATAATATTTCATTGTAGAGGCCGACTTATGTTGTTACGGTGGGTTCACACGCAAGGCAGTGCTCATTCATATTTCCATATTCGATAGAAGTTAAAAGGAGATTTTTCGAGGTTTAAGAAAAAAATATATATTGCCCCTTTTTTCCTTGGTTTACAGTTTAAAGCAAATGTGCGTTAAGCAACAAAATACTTTTATTGCTGTATAATCGAAGTGGCGGAAACTTATAAGCAAAAGAAACTCTATCAAATCTAGTCAGTACCACCATTGTTCATTTTCCTGCATTTCTCTTGCCTTTTCATCCTTCAAAACTTAGATAAAATTCAGAAATATATAAACAAACGAAAAACTAGAAACAGAAAAAGCTTTAAATTAAAGTTCTGCCAATGTACACTGGGCTGTTGATTATTTTTGTCTATAACAGAACACGGCCAATGAATCAACATGAAAAAGTAACTGCCTTTTTATTCCATTATAAAAATATAACCCTCGATAGAGCAAAACTCACTTTTGACACTTTTGATACAAAAAACACTTAACAATATTCGACTATTTCAATATTTCCATTTTCAATCTTAAACATAAAATATCTAATATAAGATAAATATATATGACCAAAAGCAAGCTACAAAAACCTGTCAGTCCTTACCTTGAAAAAAGTGATATCTCGTGTTAGCTGTGTACAATCCAATACAAACGTTGGAGATGATAATAAATTACAGTGTAATAAATTTTAGTCTTTTCCAACAGATAGAAGTTGGAGTTTTTGTACAGAATTAATACTGGATTTTGAGGTTATCTTCATCCCATCACTAAAAAGCAGAAAATTTCGCTAGAAAAACTATTTCGTTCTTCTCAGTATGTGAACTACGTCTGTTCACTCCAGAGGTGCGAGTATCGAGCAAGTGTTGGGAGTATCACCTGTAGAGAGGTGCAGCAGCCGGTGTAACAGTCTCAGCTGAGAGAGAGAGAGAGAGAGAGAGAGAGAGAGAGAGAGAGAGAGAGAGAGAGAGAGAGAGAGAGAGAGAGAGAGAGAGTGCACGCATGTCTGTGATTGTTAAAGTTTGTTATACGGCCAGGCTGTAGGTGTGGTGAGACTCGGCGATGTGGAACCGCTTCTCTCATAGCTTTGATCAGATCGAGTTATCTGCCCGTGCGGGGGGAGGGGGGGGGGGGGGGGGGGAGAGAGTGAGAGTGATAGGGAGTGAGAGAGAGAGAGAGAGAGAGAGAGAGAGAGAGAGAGAGAGAGAGAGAGAGAGAGAGAGAGAGAGAGAGAGAGAGACCAGCAGGGGCGGAAGTTGGGGTCCGCTGTACAGGCTTCAGGCTGCGCCTCGAGCAGTTTCGGTTGGTCACCCGCCGGCCCAAGCACTAGCCGTTAAGACAGTAATTGACCTGTGTCAACGGGAAGGATGAGATTTTCCTCTGATATACTTGAGTAATGACTTCGGTTAGTTATGACGCGCTGGTACCGACTTGAATGTAAGATCTACATGTAACTTCATTGAGTGTGGTTGAATAATTCGTCGGGCATTTTACAAAACCAAAACAAACAAAAATAATGATGGATCAGGATAGAAACTAAAAGATACCAAAAGCCAAGGTCGTCTCCTCAGCACCCTGGCTGGCGGGAAGTGGACCATGTTTTACTCGCCCATACGGCCGGATGCTCCACCAGACCTTGTATTGTGTGAGCTAAGAATAGCCTCTTCTGTCAGACTTGGCG
>JAWDGP010006412.1:0-18291 GCA_033675545.1 Elysia crispata
GTTACCTACTTTACAGTTACTATTGTGGTCAGTTTCCAAAACAACCTACAGCGACTGGCTACCCGCTCAACAGTAAATGTTTTGGCCACTTCAAGCCTACCTGTAGAGACCGTAGTAGTAGTAGTAGTAGTAGTACTAGTTGTAGTAGTAGTAGTAGTAGTAGCAGCAGCAGCAGCAGCAGTAGTAGTAGTAGTAGTAGTAGTAGTAGTAGTAGTAGTAGTAGTAGTAGCAGCAGCAGCATCAGCAGCAGCAGCAGCAGTAGTAGTAGTAGTAGTAGTAGTAGTAGTAGTAGTAGTAGTAGTAGTAGTAGTAGTAGTAGTAGTAGTAGTAGTAGTAGTAGTAAGAGTAGTACCATAAGGAGTAATAGTATAGTAGTTTTTGTAGTAGTAATAATAATAGAACTCGTAATAGTGGTGGTAGTAGTAATAGTAGTACTAGTGGTAGTAGTAGCAGTGGTGGTGTTAGTAGTAGTAGGAGCGGCAACAGTCCTCCTGCCCATAGAATTAATCGGAACATTATAAGCGCTTCGATATACACCGCACCTGAAACGTTATCCCTGATGATATGTGTGTGTGTGTGTGTTATTGACGAGGATAAAACGAAAAACCCATGTGAACTAGTCAACTACTTATAATAAACGTGTCTGCGGTAATAGAAATGTGAAGACACTTACTTTCATAATTTGTAAAAACTGGTGATACATCAAAGGTAGGCCAAATCTTTACCCACCTTTTTCAGTTTAATATTCTGCATCGCCTCCTCTTCTTCCTCATTCTATTTCACTTATTCAACTTTTTCTTCTTCTGTTTCATCTTTAATGTGTACCCCCTCCTTCACTATACATGTGTGTTACCTGACTTTTCTTCTCCCTCTACTTTTTCTGACGTTGCCATACTGCATCTCTCATTGTCTCTCTATACCTCTGCTTTTCCTCTTCCTCATTAATTCTCTCTCTATCTCTGTCTCTCTCTCTCTCTCTCTGTCTGTCTATCTGTCTGTCTGTCTCTCTCTCTGTGTCTCTGTGTCTCTGCCTCTCTCTGCCTCTCTCTCTGTCTCCGTATCTCTCTCTCTCTCTTTGTCTCACCCTCTCTCTCTCTCTCTCTCTCTCTCTCTTTCTACTTGTTTTTTTTTCTTTTTTTCCAAAATGGTATGACACAAATCCCACTCTTGAAAACGCCTCTTGCCTATTCAAGCCTGTCTCTGAACATAGATCATTTAGCATTATTCTCGGCCCACCGCTTTGACGTCATTATCATTTGAGCCAGCCTGTTATTCCAGAGAGCTTTGGGCTGACTATCCCATCTACAGTTACTGTTGAGGTCAATTCCAGCCTACCCTACAGTTACTCGTATAGTCAGTTTCCAACCAACTTACAGAAAGCGGCTATCCACTCCATCGTTACTGGTGTGGTCACTTCCAGCCTAACTAGAGAGATATGAGGTCTACTCTGGTGTGACTGTACCATGGTGTGTAATTTAAAAAAATGAGTTATGTATCAATTTATGCTTGTTTCTTAATTCTTCAGCACCTGTTTTCGGTGTGCGACGCTCATATTAAAAAATTATGACAACTCTGATCTAATAATTATTAGCTCATGACTTGCCTTACTTCTTCGTTCTAGCCCTTAAAAACGACACACAATGGTTTAGTTCCTCGCTACTGCACTAAATGTAGCCATAATCATCATCTCCTTTCTTTCTCTAACTCTTTCTCTCCCTCCCTCCCTCCTTGTCTGTCTATCTCTCATTTTCTCTCTCTGTCTCTCACACACACACGCTCTTTTTCTGAAGCAGAGGTTACGCCATATATGTTCTTAGAGATGCAAACATAGGAGAAATATAATATTTTTCTTACACAAATAACGGATTCGCACATTTTCTAGATGGTGATTCTCAGACAGAAACCATTGTAAATGAAAAATTTAGCAATGAAAATCGAAGGAAACAGGAACATTGTTTATCAGGCGATTCACGAGTCGATCAATATCACCTGTTTCTTTGAACAATCAAATGAAACAAAAAAGTAAATTGTGCATCATATTATAGTGTTGTTGATTTAAACACGTCCACTTAATTTCCTCATAAAGTGAATGTAATGTTCGAATCCGGATTGCTCACGTCTCGTCCTGCAACAATACCATATAAAAAGTATGATATGATGAGTATTAAAGTAAGTCGACTTACTCTGTGTACATAAAGAACCAAGGTAACCAGGATCACAGCCATGGTGACAAGTCCCGTGGATATGGTGACATGAGGCCGATTTACAATGCACACTACAGGTCTTCAGACATTGTTCACCGTAACGGCCTCTGTAACATCCTATGTTGAAAACAAAACAAAAAAAAAAGAAATCATCTTGATGAATGCCTTTTGTATCATAAGTCACTTAAAATCTAAAGAAAACAGTGCGATTATATCTTATTCAAGTATTTAAATGTAAACTATTTTAGACTAATGATGTTTAAAACTTAGACTATAATAAAGAAAGAATGTAATCATAAAAATTGCTCCCGTCAAGAAAAACATCATATCAGTACTTATTTTCATTTGGTAGTGACAGTAGTGATTAAGACCTTTCGAGAGAATGTTTTGTTTATATCTAGACGCCTCGCTAACATTTCTTTACATTCTTTAGTCTATGTCGAACTTCATGCGGAAGAAAAAAATTGTGTTGCCCTTACCATAACTATCGTTGAAATTTCATTTTTGATAGAAAGAAAAAATCCACGAGGACACGTCCTATAAATGGAGTTGACTTTCTGATTTCATTTAACCTATAATCAATGGTTCTGAAATGAAAGAACGATCCAAGTGCATTGAAAATTAGATGACTTAGAACAATTTTGTTGTCATTGCATCGCATTTTTTTCCTTATTACCAAAGATTTAAGCCTTACTTACGTTGAGTACACTTTGGTCCTCTGTACCCTGGCTTACAGCCTGCCTCACAGGCTCGACTGGTACGGTGACAGGCGTTGTGAGGTCCAGCACAGTGACTGCTGCAGGTCCCGGAACATGTGTCTCCATAGTATCCAGGGTTACAACCTTTATCACATTTCCCATTGACGTGATGACAGGATCTGTCTGTCCCGGCACAGTGTGGGCTACAGAGGCGTGAACATCCAAACCAATAGCTTCCAGTGACGCATTCTATTGAAGAAAAAAGATTGTGTCATTCTTAAAACATAGAATTAAAATCAGGGTACTCTTGAGGACATTCCAATCAATGTTCGTCATCAAAATCTAGATCTAGATCTAGAATTAAATTTATTTGGATATATAAATTAATAATCCTCAGTCAAAATATAGATCCAGATCTTGATAACTATGCTAGATCTAGATCTATAGCATTTTTCACTATCAACCGCAACAAATGTTTCAAAAAGCACAATTTTAATTGCGCTAACTACATTCTAGATCTAGATCTGGAGCTACTTGATTGTGAAAGGGTTTTTGTGTGTGTGCTTTTTTTTTTCTTTTCTTTCTCGAAAAATTATGAAATAGTTTTGGTTACAATAAATTTTTATTACTCCTTTCAATATGATTTTTCAAAGTCTGTTGCGATTTCTTTTGTGTATTTTTTTTTTAAATCAAGGCAGGATTTACAATAACAATTTATTTTTTACTACTCTTTGCTTACAAATTTTTGGAAATGTACACGTTTTTTTTTACTATTTCCATAAACTTTATGTAGATTCAGATGAATTTTTCCAATGCAATTACCTTTTTTTCATACTTTATTTTCATTCAAAAGCCTTCAATAGAACTGACAAAAGCGTCATCGATATTATTTTTTACTCCCGCGCGCTCTTTCTCTCAGTCTAACTAGCTTGCCTATGTAACAGAACGTTTTCAAAGAAATGAGGTTTAATATTGATTGCAAGTTTTCATCAATTCATTTTGTTTAAATGCAATTGTTATCTAAAAAGATCTACAAATTGAATTCTATAAAATTGTTCACACCTTATCGCAACATATGTTTCGATAAACAAAATTTTGATTGTGACTGATAGATTTAGAACTGCTTGATTTTTAAAGTTTTATTTTGGTTTTTATTTTACCATTTTGAAATATTTAAGGATGCAATGGTTTTTTTTTCTCCTTTCAACAAATATATGAAAATGGATGTTCCATCACATTGTGAAAATTAAAAAAAAATCAAGTTAGGATTTTCAGTAATATTAATTTTTAATACTCTCTTGCTCTTGTTAGGAAATCTACACATTTTTTGTCAAATTTTATGTAGATCCAGACAAAACTTTCTAAGGCCTTTACTTTTTTATACTTTGTTTTAACAAAGTTCTTCTCTATATTTAGTTTTGAACTTGAAAGCAATTTCAGTTTAAATGAAAATTTGATTTGAACTTTTGGATGTGGGTTTTAAATTATTGAAGATCTCGTCAAAACATTCAAAACTATATTTTTTTCATAACCTTTTCATCAAAAATTAAGCAAGAATTGCTATGGGATAAATTTTATACGTTACTGCAACTTTTAAGCTTTGATCCTTTTGATCCATATTCCTAAAGAAGATCATTACATTGGATAATTTCATCTATACGGCTGATTTTATCGACAAAGAAGTTAATTAATTTTATGATTTCACGTGTATCCCTGATTAAGATCTAGATTTTTAACTGCAACAAATATTGCTACATTGACAATGTTGAAGAGCAAAAGAGGATTTGGACTGAATGCTTTAACACCACACGTTTAGAAGGAAATATTTTATTATAAATCTAAGAGGATCAGAGGTGAGGATAGATGAAACGACACTTTAGATCTGGACGATGTTCTCGATGATAGAAGAAGTGCATATGAGCTCAGTGGATAGATAAACTAAATCATTGATTGCACCCAGATTTGGTTCACTTTTTTGCTTCAGATATTTGCTTTTAAAGAATGTCTACATGACAAAATGAGAAAAAAATCCGATATTTCAAAATTCTATAATTCAAAAATTGTACCCGTTTTTTTACCATATATGTGCTAAGAACACATTCCACTTTATCTGTAGTGGATGAAATCAGAACCACATAGTTACTATCTCAGTGGAGAGATAAACTAAAACAAAGGCTGCTTATACAATTGCACTCTAATTGTGTTAATGTTTTTTTGCTTGAGATCTTTACTTCATTTAAAGAACCTCTTCGTTACAACATAGGGAGAATTCCGATGATTCAGGGTTCTTACAATCCTATTACATGTATTATTAAATTTTTTTTTAAACTTTCTTTACGTAGATCTGTGGCTCCGGAGATAATTCTATACTTGTTGTAAAGTTGTTATCTTTTCTTTTTTTTTAGTTTTTTTTTCCTGTATTTAGTTGTAGGGCTCTTGAGAGTTATTGTTGTAATTTTTTTTTCTTCATATAGTGGTATGGCTCTGGAGAAGTTATGGCTATTATAAATTGTTTTCGTTCACTTTTCTGCAAAATGATATTTTGGAATACATTAAACTGTATATAGTGGGCTCTGGGGGAGATATAACTGTAATTGTTGTGGTTTACTTTTGTTCAATATGGTACTTTGGAACGCGTTACACTGTATCTGGAGGAGATAGAATTATACTGTTATTGTTGCTGTTCACTTTTCTTCAATGTGTTAGTTGGGAACAAATTACACTGTATCTACTGTGTGTTATTTTAGTACCAAATAGGTTCTCTGTGGATAGATGAACAAAAACTATGGCTTCACCAAGATTTACTTTACTTTTTTTTTCCTTGAGATTTTTGCTTCATATGATTTCATTTAAATGATGACGCCAGGGCAACTTGAAAAAAATCCAATGTTTAATTTTTTTCAGAGTTCAGAATTTTCATTACAATGAGTGGCTCTGGAGGAGACGATTCTTTAAGTGTCACAGTATGTTTAGTTAATTTTTTTAATTTTTTTTTTTTGCAGTTCTGTGGGTCTGGATTTTTTCCGTATTTGTTGTTCAGGTTTGTTTTTTAATTTTTTTTAATCTTTATCAGTTTATGTAGTTGTAATGCTCTTGAGAAGTTTCGTTATGAATATTGTTTTTATTTTATGTAGTTGAATGGCTCCAGAAGAGATCTATCTATTATTGTCGTGGTTCACATTTCTTCAAGATAGAAGTCTTCCCTACCTGTTTACTTTTCTTCAGTGTAATCGCATGATTCTAGTGCATAGAAGTGTTATATTTGTGTGTGAACTTTGCAATTAGCTATTCTTCAGTGTATAATTTGTCTTCTTAACTTGTTCATTTGAACTGTTAATCATGCTTGTATATATAAAAAAGGCATAGCGTAAACAAACGTTAAACGACATTTTTCATTAAAAAAGCCTACAAAACTATATTCCTTACGTTTAAACGTTACACATTTCTCCAAAAAGGCATTAGAATGGAGCAAAGCAAAAGATACAAATTAACAATTATAACATTCCCGAGCATATAAGCATTTTTCGTTCATAAAGCCATTTAAATATTTGGGTATATATGTTGCTGTAAGACAATGTATCAATGATTTAAGAACTATTACTGAATATTTCAGTGAATATTGTATAATCACTGTGTCACTGGAAAATTTGAAGTAATCACAGATATAATCCGCAATTACATTTGGCCACAATGCACAATTTACCGGCATGTGCATTATGCAACATTGTACTGCTTACATTGTCAGTTCAGTAAAAGGTGCTCTCTCTCTCTCTCTCTCTCTCTCTCTCTCTCTCTCTCTCTCTCTCTCTCTCTCTCTCTCTCTCTCTCTCTCTCTCTCTCTCTCTCTCTCTCTCGCTCGCTCGCTCTCTCTCTCTCTCTCTCTCTCTCTCTCTCTCTCTCTCTCTCGCTCTCTGTCTCTCGCTCGCTCGCTCTCTCTCGCTCTCCTTCTCTCCCTCTCTCTCTGTGTCCTTCTCTCTATCTCTCTCCTCTCTCTCTCTCTCTCTCTCTCTCTCTCTCTCTCTCTCTCTCTCTCTCTCTCTCACAAGCTCACACATAGAAGTAAAGAAAGCAGTCAAACAACGTTAGAGACTAACAAGTAAGACGAAAGACGAGAAAACATAAGAACTTTCATCTTCACATCTCCCATTTAATTTATCTTCTTCCAAGAAATACAATGCAGACTACAGACACAGTTTTCATTTATAAGGTCCGCTTCTATCGTAAATCATGATATTTTTATCCTAATCTACGTTATCTATTAAGAGGAAACCTTTACAGTATAATTTTGAACATACTTTGTGATATTTCAAAATGACGGAAATATCCACTTAATGCAAAATGAAGTAAAATTTAAATTTCTCTTTTACAGTTTAATTGAAATTTTAGAGTCCAGTTTCGGCAATATTTACTCAGATGACATTGGTTCCCCTTGTAACCTGGATCACAGGCACGACAGGTCCCATCCACAGGGTTACAGGCATTGTCTGGTCCAGCACAGGTGACGCTGCAGTTTGTCGAACATCTGTCTCCGTATTTCCCAGCAGGACATTCTATGGGCAAGTAAGACACAACTCTGGTATTATGGAGTCACTAAAAGAATGCTTCAAGCCAAATAAGAGGAAATATTAGGCGTTTTCAAAGTATTCTCATTTATTGTCTTTCCAATAAGCTGCAAAAGCATGCTTGTCAGTATGCAAAATTATTCATTTGAAACTATCGGTATACTTTGTGCAACCAACAGTACTTTAAATTAAAATAGCCTAAAGAACTAACCTTTCTTGAGACTTGAAAATGGGTTGATTACACAGATAATTGTTTTTTGGGAAGGCATTTGATATTTTATAAGGGTAGGAATCCGTTAATCATTACTCCCTAGATTGTTTCAACACTTTATATATATATATATATATATATATATATATATATATATATATATTATAACTTGGCCATACATTGGAGCAAAGCAAAAGATTCAAATGAACAATTATAAAATTCCTAAACGTATAAGCATTTTTCGTTCATAAAGCCATTATAATTATTGGGTATACATGTTGCAGTAAAAAATGTATCCATGGATTAAGAATTATTACTGAATATTTAGGTGAATACGTATAATCACTTTGTCATTAGAAAATTTGAAGAAATCACAGAAATAATCCTCGATTACGTTTGGACACAATGCACCATTTTTCGACATGTGCATTATGCAACATTGTACCGCTTAATTTATCTGTTCAGTGAAAGATGATCTCTCTCTTTTTCCCTCTCCCTTTCTCTCCTCTTTCTCTCTCTCTCTCTCTCTCTCTCTCTCTCTCTCTCTCTCTCTCTCTCTCTTTCTTTCTCCCTTTCTCTTCCCCACACAAGCTCACACATATATTTAATATAGAAGTAAAGAAAGCAGCCAAACAACGTTAGAGGTCGGGACAGAGGGAGCTAGATCTGAGGATCTAAAGATGCAAGTGACTGTAAACAAAGAAATAATAGTATAGAAAAATGAACCACAAACCTAGACCTAGCATGAGACAGACAAATAAGACAAAAGACGAGAAAACATAAAATCATTTATCTTTGCATCTCTAATTTGATTTATCTCATTCCAAGAAATACAATTCAGAATACAGATACAATTTTCATTTCTAAGGTCCGATTCTATCGTAGATCACGAATTCTTTATGTTCATCCACATTATCTATTAAGCGGAAACCTTTTGAAATCTTGAAATTATTTTTTGACATTTCAAAATAAAGAAAATAGTCACCGATTGCAAAATAAGTTAAAATTTAGATTTCTCTTTGACATCTTAATTGAAATTTCCGAGTCCAATTTTGGCAATGCTTACTCAGATGACATTTGTTCCCCTTGTAACCTGGATCACAGGCATGACAGGTCCCATCCACAGGGTTACAGGCATTGTCTGGTCCAGCACAGGTGACGCTGCAGTGGTGCAAACATCTGTCTCCGTATTTCCCAGCAGGACATTCTATGGGCAAGTAAGACACAACTCTGATATTAAAGAGTCACTGAAATATAAATGCTTCAAATAAGAGAAATCAAGTAAGAGAAATCATGAAGCATTTTCAGAGTATCCTCCTTAATTGTCTTTCCAATAAGCTGCAAAGCATGCTCGTCATTATGTAAAATTATTAATTTGAAACTATCTGTATTCTTTGCACAACTAACAGGACTTTAAATTAAAGTGGCCTAAAAAACTAATCTTTTTTATCATTCCCTAGAGTGGCTACCCACTTTACACACACACATATATATATATATATATATATATATATATATCTTTTAATTAAATTACTGGTGTGACAAGTTCCAACTTACCTACAGAGACAGGTAATCCAATCTACAGTTACCATTTTCTAACTAACCTAGAGAGAGTGGATACCCGCTCTACAGTTACTGTCGTGGTCTCTTACAGCCTATCTAAAGAGACTGGCTACCCAATCTACAGTTGCTGTTCTTGTCAGTTTCCAAACAAACTGCAGAGAGTGGCTACCCACCCTACAATTACTGGTGTAGTCACTTTCCAACAAACTAAGAGAAAGTTACTGGTTTGATCACTTTCAGCCTAACTAGAGGAATAGGCTGTCTACTCTACAGTTACTGGTGTGCCTGTACCATGGTATGTAATTAAAAAATAAGGTATATATCAAGTGATGTTTGTTACTTAATTCACAACCACCTGCTTTCGGTGTGCGACGCTGATATGAAAAATTACGACACCTCTGATCTAATATTTATTAGCTCGTGCCTTTCCTTACTTCTTCGTCCTAGCCCTTAAAAACCAAACGCAATGGTTTAGTTCCTCACCAGTGCACTGAATATAGCCCTCATAATCAGCTCCAACTCTCTCTCTCTCTCTCTCTCTCTCTCTCTCTCTCTCTCTCTCTCTCTCTCTCTCTCTCTCTCTCTCTCTCTCTCTCTCTCTCTCTCTCTCTCTCTCTCTCTCTCTCTCTCTCTCTCTCTCTCTCTCTCTCTCTTTGTTCTGAAACAGAGTTCACGTCATGTACAGACATGTTCTTAGAGATGCAAACATAGGAGAAATAAAATGTTTTTTTTTACAGAAATAACGGATTCGTAGATTATGTAGGTTGGTGATTCTTAGAAAGAAACCATTTTAAATAAAAATTTTAGCAATGAAAATCGAAGAAAACAGAAACATTGTTCACCAGGCGATTCACGAGTCGATCAAAATTACTTGTTTTTCTTTCATTTTTTTTTCCAGCATGAATGTAAAATAGTAAAACAAATCAAATTAAACAAAATAGTCAATAATGCATCATTTCATTTTGTTATTGATTTTAACATGTCCAACTAATTTTCTCATAAAAGTAATAAAATGTACGAATCCGGATTGCTCACATCTAGTCCTGCAACATTACCCGAAGAGTATAAATGATAGTCGACTTACTCTGTGTACATAAAGAACCATGGTAACCAGGGTCACAGCCATGGTGACAAATCCCGTTGACATGGTGACAGAGGGTCCATCTACAATGCACACTACATATTTTCTTACATTGTTCACCGTAACGGCCTCTGTTACATGCTATGTTGAAAAGAAAAAGAAATCATCTTTATGAATTCCTTTTGTATCATAAATCACTTAACATGTAAAGAAAACAATGTGAATATATTTTATTCAAGTCATTAAATGTAAACTATTTTAAACTCATGAGGTTCAAAATTTAGAATATAATAAAGAAAGAATGGAACCATAAAAAATTGCTCCTGTCAACAAAAATAACAAATCTCTACATTTGGTAGAGTCAGTTTAAGATGTAATCAATCCCATTAAGACCTTTCGAGAGAATGTTTTGCTTATATCTAGACGCATCGCTAACATTTCTTTACATCCTTTAGTCTATGTCAAACTTCATGCGGGTGAATTTTTTTTTTTGGTTGCCCTCACCATTACTATCGTTGAAATTTAATTTTTGATAGAAGGAAAAATGAACGAGGATACATCCTAAGTGAAGCTGGCATTCTGATTTCCTTTAAACTATATTCAATAGTTCTTAAAAAAAGAATCATCCAAGTGCATTGAAAATTAGGTGACTTAAGACAATTTTGTTGTCATTGCTCCACATTTTTTACTTATCACCAAAGAACGTAATCTTACTTACGTTGAGTACACTTTGGTCCTCTGTACCCTGGCTTACAGCCTGCTTCACATGCTCCACTGGTACGGTGACAGGCGTTGTGTGACCCGGCGCAGTGGCGACTACACCTCTTGTGACAAGTTTTTCCATACTGCCCTGGATTGCAACTATAACAGGCTCCATTATCTCGACCACAAGCTTTATTTCCTGCACAGTTGCTGCAACGTTTACTACACTGTCTTCCATAATACCCGGCATCACAGCCTGCCTCACAGGCTCCACTGGTACTGTGACAGGGGTTGTGAGGTCCAGCACAGTGACTGCTGCAGGTCCCGGAACATGTGTCTCCATAGTATCCAGGGTTACAACCTTTATCACATTTCCCACTGACGTGATGACAGGCATTGTCTGACCCCACACAGTGTGAGCTACAGAGGCGTGAACATCCAGTCCCATAGCTTCCAGCTTCACATTCTATTGAAGAAAAAAAATTGTGTCATTCTTAAAACATAGAATCAAAATTAGGGTAATCTGGAGGACTTTCTAATCATTGTACGGCATCAAAATCTAGATCTAGATTTAGAACCAAATCTGGTTATATAAACTTATCCTCAGTCAAAATATAGATCTAGATCTTGATAAATATGCCAGAGTCTAGATCTAGATCTATAACATTGTTCACTATCAATCGAAACAAATGTTTCGAAAAGCAAAGTTTATATTGCGGTAACTAGATTCTAGATCTAGATCTAGAGCCACTAGATTGCGATTTTATTTTTGTGTGTGTGTGTGTGGTTTTCTTTTCTTTCTCGAAAAATTATTAAATATGTTTGGGAACAATACATTTTTAACCTTTCAACAAATTTATCAACATCTATTGCGATTTCTTTTTTACAATTTTTTTTTAAAATCAAGTCAGGATTTACCATAACAATTTATTCTTACTACTCTTTGGCTACAAGAGGTTGGAAATGTACTCATATTTTGTTTTGTTTTTCTTTCCACAAACTTTATGTAGATCCAGACAAACTTTTCTAATGCCTTTGGCTTTTTTTTTATACTTTTTTATATACAAAGTCCTTCAATACAATTGACAAAAGCGTCATCGATATTATTGTTTACTCTCACGCGCTCTTTCTCTCAGTCTCACTGGCTTGAATATGTAACAGAACGTTTTTATAGCTTTGAGATTTAATATAAATCGCAAGATTTCAATAGATTTTTTTAAAATACACTCGTTATCTAGAAAGTTCTACATATTGAATTCTATAACATTTTTAACACTACATCTTAACAAGTGTTTCGATAAGCAAAATTTTGATTGTGATTACTACATTTAGAACTACTTGATTTTCAAAGGTTTCTTTTTGTTTTTGTTTTCTTTCTCGAAACATTTAGAAATATTTTGGGATCGAACGTTTTCATTACTCCTTTGATCACAAAATATAAAAATGAATTTTCCATTCCTGTGTGACCATTTTTAAAAACCAAGTCAGGATTTTGAGTAATATTGATTTTAATACTCTTTGGCTAGAAGGGTTTGTAAATCTTCACATTTTTCGACAAACTTTATGTAGATCCAGATAAGACTTTTTAATGTCTTTATTTTTTATACTTTGCTGTGACAAATTTCTTGTCTAGAATTAGTTTTAAACTTCAAAACAACTTCAGTTTAATTGAAAATCTGATATGAACTTTTGGATGTAGATTTAAAATTATTGGAGATCATTCAAAATTATAATTTTCTTATTTGTTTTTTTTTTTTGTTTTTTTTTTTTGTTTTTGCAAAAATCAAGCAGGATCTGCTACGGGATAAATTTCCTACGCTACTGCAACTTTTCAGCTTTGATCCTTTGGATCTATATTCCTAAAGAAGATCATTTGATGCTTTCATCTGTACAGCTGATCTTATCGACAAAGAAGTTCATAAATTTTATGATTCCATCTGTACCCCTAATTTGGATCTTGATTTTTTCACTGCAAAAAATATTGTTACATTTAGAATGCTGAAGAGGAAAAGAGATTTGGACCCGAGCGCTTTAACACAACAAGATGAGAAAAAATATCTGATTATAAATCTAAGAGGATTAGAGGTGAGGATGACAGAAACGACACTTTACATCTCGAAAGAGTTTGAGATGATAGAGGAAGTGCATATGGTCCATTGGAAGGAGAAACTAAATGATTGGCTGCTTAAACGATTGCACCCAGATTTGGTTTACTTTTTTGCTTAAGACCTTTGCTTCATTTAAAGAATGTCAACTTAAGAAGAAATCCAACGTTTCATTTTTTCAGAGTTCTATATTTTCCAAAACTGTACTATAAGTGGCTCTGGAGGAGACGGTTCTTTAGTGTTGCAGTACGTATAATTGGATTTTTTTTTAAATTTCCTTTATGCAATTCTGTGGCTCTAGATTTAGTCTGTATTTGTTAAAAAGTTGTTTTTTCTATATTCCTTTTCCATTTTTGTCTTTATCAGTTTATGTAGTTGTATGGCTCTTGAGAGTTATCGTTGTAAATATTTTTTTCCTTTATTTCTGTAGTTGTATGGTTCCAGAAGAGATATATCTATTACTGTCGTGGTTCATATTTCTTCAATATAGTAGTCTTCCCCACCTATTCACTTTTCTTCACTGTAGTTGTATGATTCCCGGAGGACAGAAGTGTTATATTTGTGTGGACTTTCCAAATAGCTCTTTATCGGTGTATACTTTGTCTTCTTAACCTGTTCATTTGAACGGGTAATCATGCTTGTATATATAAAAAGAGCATAGTGTAAACAACTTTAAACGACGTTTTTCATTGAAGAAAAATCTACACAGTTATTTTTCTTACGTTCAAACGTTGCATATGTCTAAAAAAAGGCATTGCAATGGAGCAAAGCAAAAGATACAAATGTACAATTACAACATTCCTGAACATAATAGCATTTTCCGTTCATAAAGCCATTGCAAATTATTTGTGGGTTTATATGAAAATGTATCAATAGAAAAAAGGGTTATTACTGAATATTTCAGTGAATACGTGTAATCACTGCTCCACTGAAAAACTATAAGCAATCACTGACATAATCCTTTACTACACTCGCACACAATGCACAATTCACCGGCATGTGCATTAAGCAACATTATACTGCTTAAATTGTCAGTTCAGTAAAAGGTGCTCTCTCTCTCTCTCTCTCTCTCTCTCTCTCTCTCTCACTCTCTCTCTTTCTCTCTCTCTCTCGCTCTCTCCTTCTCTCTCACACGCACACACACAAATATTTAATATAGAAGTAAAGAAAGCAGTCAAACAAAGTTAGAGGGACAGAGGGAGCTAGATCTAAGGATCTAAAGATGCAAGAGGTTGTAAATAAAGAAATAATAGTATAGAAAAATCAATTACCAAGCTTTCTAGCTTGAGTCTGACAAATAAGACGAAAGACGAGAAAAGATAAGAACAGAAGTATGTAATAGACAGGGATGAACCTGCACCTCGAAGCGGCATCCATGGCCTTGCCGCTTTTCTTTACAATTTGTGGCACCAGTACTTGTGAAAATTTTGCCACATGAACTGGATTGAGAAAACACGTAGAGCGCAGTGATATTTTTTTTTTATTTCTGTAGAAGACGCTTGGACACAAATCGAATTAATTTCTGGAATACAGACCATTGAGAATACCAGCTTTTATGGCTTTTCTATATTGGTCTTTGTCTTCTCGTCTGTCAATTATGACTCCAAGAATATTTCTAGGACCGCCTATCTCAATAGTCATACGTGGAACTGATACAGCCACGTTGTCTCCTTGTTCGCCAGACTGCAGATCTACACAAACTCTTTTCACCATCATTTTCTGCTTGAGAAGCTTGTAAGAAATAAAAGTTGTATAATTATAATAAAGTGACAACTTACTTTTCCAATATATAGTATCCAAGCCGCCCGTTGACGGGAATTATCCGTTACTACTTTCCAGGTATCAATGTCAGCTGGTAGTCACATAATGGAATTAATCCTCCTTTTTTTTCTTTAAAATTATCCGTGAGCTTTTGTTTAAACATTTCCTAAATAGGCATCTTGGCTTTATTTGAGGAAAGCGAGGAATGAAGTGAGACGACCTCATCTAATAAACTAATCAAAACAAATGCAATGCCAATTTCGGTGTCATAACACATTGGCGGTGCAGAGCAATCACACCAATGATTATTTTAAAAAGGTACATGATCACTGCACAATGGCGAGGTTTTTACACAAACTCAGTAAATCGTCAAAGGTAAGATCACGTAAAATGGCAGGTATAAATTTAGGAACTCCGTGTGATTACTAGGAAATTCAGTGATTACGGGAAATCCCTGAGTGAAACGGGGATCACGTGGATTTACTAAAGTTTTAGTGGTTATTCGTTTTCTCTAGGTATGGGGGGAAAAAGGGGGGGGGGTTAGTGTTGGGGTTATCTGAACGGATCGGTACCCTACCAGCGGCACGCAGCGACACTGGCGGAACATCGAGTAGATTTACAGTACGCGGTACTGTGCCGTGCTGTGCAGTTGGATCCATGGTAGCTTCTCAAGAGCACATGCGTATCGTCGACTTCAAACTGATTCTATGGATAAAAATAGCATCGTGCGCGGCGTGCAAAGAAGGCGAAAATTTTTTGATAGTTTCAGACCTTTGTGCCAGACATCTCTCAACAGTCAGCACGAGTCTCTGGCCACGAGACTCAGCCCCACAGATTAAGAAACGGACAGATGCACAGACAAGCCCTTCGGTATGTCCCGGGTATTTTCGTAACTTTCCGATGCCGCCATAACTTTTTATGTCAAAGAAGGTGGAAACTGTTTTTTATCCTTTGTTGTAAACAATGGTGTTGCGTTGAAACATTGTCTAAAAAAGTTTCCTAAAAACTGATAATCAATTATTTTCATAATAAGTGAACATTTTTGAAAGTTTCCAGAAATTTTTAATGCGTTTCTGTCTTCAAGGTTAAAATAAATCAGAAATGACATAATTATGGGTGTGTGTATGTTGATGCTTGTCGGTTTTATTTTGTTCAGAATTTTCTTGTTTCGAAATTTTTTTAGGTGCAAAACATATTTTCTTTCCCTATATTTTACAGTTGAATCTTTATATTTCTTTTTCATGGCTTACAAGTTAAAAATAGGTTTGGAGTCAAATTATATAAACGCAATTCAATTGGTAAAATATTGCAGGCTTTAAAATAAATTTAAAAAAAACGTGAGGGTTTGTCTGCCCTTTATGCTTTCAAATTTTAATTTGTTCAAAAACAGATCTGTCACAGGCTAAATTTAGATCTACGATATCGTGCCACTAATGCATCGGACAGGCTAGGCATTGATTAGACTGGCTTCGCAAAATAATTATTGCTTCACAATATTCAAAATATACTTTCTAAACCGCTAGATCTGGTTTACAGATCGATACTCACTGCTTGTTTTTTTTTTTTGAAGTACTGTATTTAAATATACAGATTACGTCTGTAGATTTCTCATATTATTTTAGTACTGTTTTTTTTTTTTATTTTTTTTTTTTTTAATTTATCATAATGAAAGTGTGAAACTGTCGACTTAAATCGCGGTGGAAAATTAGCCACACAAGTTTTAAATCTTTATTTACGGGCCATTAACAATGTTGGTGGACTGCTCCTTTCATGTTTGTTGCCATGGAAAGGAAGTTTGTTGTGACCAAAACTAATATGTCGGATGACCTTAGAGACCGCGTAATGAGAGGACAGAAATTTTAAATTTTTTGCTGAGTCGGGACATCTGCGTTTCTTATTAACCTGTTATCAGCCCTGCGTAAGGTAAAATAAGAGGAGGGGGAAGGTGGAGAGAAAGAGGAAGGTCTAGGATGCAGTTATGATATGAGAACAACAAACATCAACAGGTCAAAATAGACAGTCCTCACAAAATTAGACCCCAATCAATGCGAGGTTTGTTTTATGCACACTACCTAGGTCTCTTCTTTCTCCTATGATCTGGCGGATTAGAACCATCCTCTCGCTTTGCTATGTATTTACCTATTACTTTGCTGTCCCTAAGGCTTATTGCACACTATAATAACGAATTAATACTATTTCAATGAAATCGCTTTCTATCAATTGAATAATCATATTTTCTCCTGTTTACATTTTTGTTTAATGAGCAAAATCTAGTTGCTGCTGCTCTTTAATTGTTCTTTGAATTTTTATACTCATTAAATTTCAGTTGCAACAGCACGCTCAGTTTATAAACAGTTTTTATCATTGTTATTAAAAAATAACAGATTCATGTTCTAATTATGTATTATTCGTAAACGCATAACCTATTGCTTCGCGTCAGCTCTGCTTACATGTCTGTTTTAATTCATTAAATTATAATGTATTAACTTCAGTCATTTTGTTTTTAAATTGGATTTTAAGTGTATTGTTAAAAAGTTCTATTGTTACCGCTTTTATCTAGGCCCAATCTCGCTCATTAAGCCACAGGCCAGCTTTTTTCCCTTTACACTATGCAAACGATGTCTAATCTATATTTTTAGATATGACCGACACTAATCCAAAGGATGTATGTGAAACTGTAGACTGTGGACACGCGGCATGTGGGTATATCTGTGTGTGTGTGCTTACAGAGGTGCCGGGATGTATTACGAGTGTGCCCTTTCAGTTGCTACTCGATGACTCGAGAGCCGTCGCCTGCATTCAGTGCCGAGTGCCTTGATTTAACTTTAGACCCTCGGATCGGAGTTTACCGCTCCACGGATTGGGATGTGCTGTGCCGCGGTTCGGGATGTGGCTTGCCCGCAGCACTCTAAGCCATGGGACCCGATACTCGACGAGTAGTAAAGTATCGAGGAGACCCCAGCACTAAAGGGAAGCGCATGGGTCTGTAGAGGCCAGATTGTTCAAGCTTTTCAGCATGGCATGGAAACAGGACCACCAGTGGATTTATACGCTGCGTTGGAGAGGGTTCAATGGCTGCAACATGTAGACTCAACAGCTAAGTGTAGACCTCTTTACGGTGATAGTCAAAGGTACAACCTTAGGGTTGGAGGATTACCTCATATCAATGAAGATAGGGACTATCACATGTACAGGGAGGGGAAGCGCAATAGAAATGGAGAGGGAAGCATATATCTACAGCTTAATACTTCGGGTGCAGAAAAACTTTATCGTAGGGTTGCATCACCATAGTAATGAAACCGAGAGGGGAGAAGGTACAGTCCGGAGACACATATGTTTATCAGGCGATTCACGAGTCGATCAATATCACCTGTTTTTTTTTGTTTTTGTTTTTTGTTGTTGTT
>JAWDGP010006413.1:0-30000 GCA_033675545.1 Elysia crispata
ATGCTTCCAATTGAGATAGGAAAAAGTAAAAGAAAAAATTCCTTAAAAAAAAGGCTCAAATTTACCAAAGTACTTTGAAGAACTATGCTGTCAAAAAGGGTTCATATGATAGTGGTCTGAAAATCATATGTACATTTTTTCAAATAAACAAAAATGAAAAAAAAAACCGCCTCAAAGTCGAAAAGTAAAAATATAAAATAAGCCAATGACCCGAGAGTGATGAATTTCAAAAACACACAATCAGTCCAAGAGAGACATACTTAAACCTAGTCCTTACAGTTTAAGCAAGAAATTGCCAAAAATTCAATTTGAACTTTCCAATATGACTGGAAAAAGAAAAGTAAGATTATTTTTATTGCCAGTTTAATCCTTCGCACTCGAATGTCCATAGCGCTCAAATGTTCTGATATGAAATTGTAAATCAAATAATACTGCCTTTAAATAGGCTTCAGAAACTTCTGACAAAAAATGAATATAAATCAGGAAATTTTGCCAATGAAATAGCTTTTGAAAAAAAAAAATTTGACTCTCTTTAGACTGATTGTAAGACAAACACAGACATTTCATACTACCTTACATACCACATTACATACTACCTTACATACCACATTACATACTACCTTACATACCACATTACATACCTTACATACCACATTACACACGACATTACATACCACGCTACATCTACCATACATACCACATGACAAACCTTAACACCACATTACATACTAGCTAACACAAAACACTACATCTACCTTACCACATGACAAACCTTACACACGACATTACATACCACGCTACATCTATCATACATACCACATGACAAACCTCAACACCACATTACATACTGGCTAACATAAAACACTACATCTACCTTACACATGACAAACCTTACACACGACATTACATACCACGCTACATCTACCATACATACCACATGACAAACCTTTACACCACATTACATACTAGCTAACATAAAACACCACATTTACCTTACCACACGACATCACATAAAATAATAACGAACAAAACCAAATACCATGACCATATAAATTTTGAAATTAACAGAATTATTAAATTTTGAATCAAACGGGAAAAAAGAGGCCTCTGGCAATGAGGTAAAATTTAGAATCGGCAAACATGATAAACTACTGTGCTCCTCAGGAATTTTTTTGTAACAGTTTGAAAAAAAAACTGTTCCATCAACAAAATGTGATCTAAAATAAAGCAGTTAAAAATGTCGAGAATGGTCATGATGCTAGACAAGTACTCATAAACACGCGACAGGACAGAGACATGGCAAAGAGTAGAGACTAGAGGTAATACTGCCTTAACAGAATCTTTTAACGATGTAATGCAATTGAAGTAATACAACTGCAAATGATACGTCTTGGTAAATTGAAAACCAACTACTTCTTTATGAAGTAAATCAGAATGAATGATTATCCTAGATTTTACAGAACTGAATTTACCAAGAGAGAGCTAAAAGTGACATTTCTTAGTAAAATGAAAACCAATTATGCCGTGATATACCACATCAGCTTGAATAATTAGCCTAGGTTTTACAGATCTTAGTAAAATAAGAGATTTCTGAAAGTGATGTATAATCCATTCAATGTTTAGCCAAGGTATTAAAGATCTCAAGATAAATCAAAACAAAAAACACAGGACGCCACAGACACAAGACAGATATGATGCCAGAGGTAGACACTGCCAGCGCTTAAGACTAAATAAAAAAAAGATGTGCTGAGCATTCCTTTAATTCAAAATGTTAGGCGACTGCTACATATACTACAACAGAAGTAAAGAACGTGAAATTTAATCTTTAAGCTAGAGGCTAGAAATCCTCTGATTGTAGGGTTCCTTGACTTAAAGGTTAGGAAGCCTCGAAAATTAACCATAATAACGAAGGAATGGAAAACAGCCTCATATAAAGTTGTCATTCTAGGGTTAATTAGTGCCCTTTGGTTTGAGAGTGACTTGATAAATAAGAGCAACTATTTGATCAAGCGAGTCTAAGTGATCTAGATTTAATCTAGCAAGTTTCACTTTGTCAGAAAACTATACAAACATTTATAAGGGTGGCTACACCTTCCTAAATAATAGATCAAGTGACAAGATCTCCGATTGATTAAGATTTACAATGATTGGCATATGAGACTGAATTTTTTAGAGGAGATATAGATTTGTAGATTCTGATATGAAATAAACCACAATCTCTACTTGTGTTGATAAAATGAAATACTGAGGAAGTCTAGATTACAACTAAGAATAGAATCTTCTTAATATTAGATCTCTAGAAAATATCTATTCAAGAATCTAGATCTAGCTTTCTTCTAAGATTATATCTCAATAGATTCTCAAGATAAAGTTGGAAGGTTCCATGCTATAGGGCCTAGATTCTCTAGATCTAGAGTCTAGATACGAGAATACCCTACGAGTTAGAAGAGTTCTGGAAGGTATGTAGTCATCGAGACCACGGAGCCTATAAATAGAGGGTATGTAGAAACTTCCAATCTATAAATAAATGAAAAAAATACCATATTCCAACATGCATTTAAGCTGTAAATAGGATCACAATAGATCCAAACAGATAATTATAAAGTCTGACGGCATAACTATAAACGGAGCCTTGTGTTATGAAAAAATCATGAAGTAGTCTTTAAATAGAATAGTGCACTGAAATCACTTTTTTAAGTTGTAAACCTAGTCCTTATACATAAACTTTTTTTTATAGTGTTTTATGATTTTAGCCTGGAGCCTGGATTTTTACAAGAGTTTATTGTAATTCATAGAAATGCCTATAGGGCTTACCCTCCTTGACATAATCATGGAAAATTAAACTTGTGATAGTTGAAATAATAATAAAAAAAAATATATATATATATATCCTGTTAGCAAGGGAAAAAAAGGTTTCATTTACAATAAGTCTATATGCTTTAAAAGAAGGCACTGCTCAGCTACATCAATAATTTAACAAAGATTAGAAATTTGGCGGCATCTATGTGAAAAAACCTAAAATTTTCCTATCAATTTAAGAGTCCGAAAGGTTCTAACAAATAGCGATGCCGACAGGATTTATCATCTAGAGACAAAAAGCAGGAGATGACAGGCAGAAAGATTTCAAGTTGTAAAGGTTCAAAAGGTCATCTGAAGAAGGAATGAGGAGTCAGTAAGTAGTTTAATACCGGTAGAGCTTTGATTTACCCCTCAAATAAATCCAGAATATTCAAGTTGGCATTTTTCTGCTCTCCCTCCCGCCCTCTCCCTCTCCCTCACTCCCCCTCCCATTCTTCCCTCCGTCTCTTCACCTCCCCTCTCTTCTCCTCACCTCTCCTCTCCTCTCTTCTCTTCAACTCCTCCCTGCACTCAGCACTCAGCTCTCATCAGACACCTCATCCTCTCTAAAAGTGATAGAAAGAGAGAGAGAGAGATAGAGAGAGAGATACATACCACCCACACACACACAAACACAAAGGAAAAAGAGAGATACACATCATCCATACACAGAAAAAGGAAAAGAAAGAGAGATAGAGAAAAAAAGACGGAGAGATAGAGAAAAAAAGACGGAGAGACAGAAATATATCCTTCGCACACACACAATAAGAAAGATACACCCTACCCATACAAACACACACAAAGGAAAAGAAAAGGGAAAAAGGAGAGAGAAATGCATCCTTCACACACACACACACACACAAAGGAAAACAAGAGAGAGAAAGCTAAAGAGCAAGAGAGAGAGAGAGAGAGAGAGAGAGAGAGAGAGAGAGAGAGAGAGAGAGAGATACATCCCACCCACACACACACACACACAAACAAAAAGGAAAAAAAGAGATCCTCATCCATACACACAAAAAGGAAAAGAAAAAGAGAGAGGAAGAAAGAGACGGAGAGACAGAGAGAAATACATCCTTCGCACACACACAAAAGAAAGAAAGATACACCCTACCCATACACACAGACACACAGAAGAAAGAAAGATACACCCTACCCATACACACACCCACACAAAAAGAAAGATACACCCTACCCATACACACACACACAAAAGAAAGAAAGATACACCCTACCCATACACACACACACAAAGGAAAAGAAAAGAGGAGAGAGAAATGCATCCTTCACACACACACAAAGGAAAACAGAGAGAGAGCAAAAGAGCAAGAGAAAGCAAGAGAGAGAGAGAGAGAGAGAGAGAGAGAGAGAGAGAGAGAGAGAGAGAGAGAGAGAGAGAGAGAGAGAGAGAGAGAGAGAGAGAGAGAGAGAGAGAGAGAGAGAGAGAGAGAGAGAGAGAGAGAAAGGGAGAAAGAGGGGGAGGAGAGAGACACAGAGAGAGAGAGAGAGAGAGATAGAGATAGAGCTACAGACAGAGAAAGATAGACAGGGTGAGATGTGGAAACAAGAGAAATGAGAGAGAAAAAAAAAGGAAATAGAGACAGGAAAGAAATAGAAGTTGTTTTAAAGTGAAAAAAAAAAATTCAGACATATCAGAAAGAGTATGGCGGAGGTACAGAAGCAGAGAGCAGAGGGAAAATCAGAGATTAAAATAAACAATGAAGGAGAAAGAGAGAGAAGACAACATTTCTAAATTAAAATAAAATAAAAAGACTTTTAACCCGTTTTGAATCATTGAAAACTAAAAATATTTTATGATCTCTGAACAGCCATAGAAAAAAAAAGTTTAAAAGCGAACAGATTTTTGATCATCTTACCATAAGACTTTTTTTGTAAATATTGATTAATTAGAATTTTCATTTTTTTATTTTCCTATGTCTTTCATGGTCATTTATGATAAACAGTTACAAGTTTTCCTTTTCAGAAATGAGCGCCTTACAGAAATGTGTATAACTTAAGGTTTGTTTGCCTAATTCTTGTCAATGATTCCATTTTATATTCACAATAGAACTGCTTTCTGCAGACTGAAATGTATTATTTTCTACCTTGGGTCTTTGAGGCATACTGAATTGTTACACAAGTCTACCACAAGTTCAAGCAAAGACATGAATCGAATCTTGCAACCAGACTGGAAAAAATACAATTGTGTATTAATTTTTACATGCAGGTGGAAAAATTTTAATGTGTAAGAAAAATTGCAGCTGCTTTGAAAATTAATTTTAAATGGCCAATGGTTGCAAGATTGATGTGTATAAAAAAATAGGGAATACAACACAGCGAGGGGCATCAAAGCATCTTCCACTTTCAAAAAGTTGAAGAAAGGAACTGAAATTGATCCTTGGCAAATAAAGGAAATGAAAAATATTAAAATAAAAATCAGCTAACATCTGCCTGAAAAATTATGAAAATATGAGGTGAGTATGGGGAGACTAACTTGTTTTGATAGACCTGTGTAACGACGATATGCCAGAGACGACTTATTGTTGACTATTTTGCTTTTTTTAAAACACCCAAAGACAAATATTGGCGCGCTCATTTTATATATATAATGTCTAAAGGAACTTTTTATTGATTTTTTTTTGCTCCTCGAAAACTCAATTGAAAAGTTATATCCACCCCACCTATATACACAAACACAAAGGTAGAGAGAGAGAGAGAGAGAGAGAGAGAGAGAGAGAGAGAGAGAGAGAGAGAGAGAGAGAGAGAGAGAGAGAGAGAGAGAGAGAGAGAGAGAGAGAGAGAGAGAGAGAGAGAGAGAGAGAGAGAGAGAGAGAGAGAGAGAGAGAGAGAGAGAGAGAGAGAGAGAGAGAGAGAGAGAGAGAGAGAGAGAGAGAGAGAGAGAGAGAGAGAGAGAGAGAGAGAGAGAGAGAGAGAGAGAGAGAGAGAGAGAGAGAGAGAGAGAGAGAGAGAGAGAGAGAGAGAGAGAGAGAGAGAGAGAGAGACAGAGAGAGAGAGAGAGAGAGAGAGAGAGAGAGAGAGAGAGAGAGAGAGAGAGAGAGAGAGAGAGAGAGAGAGAGAGAGAGACAGCAAGAGGGCAAAAGATAGGGAGAGAGAGCAAGGGAGGGAGAGAGAGAGAGGGAGCCAGTCAGAGTGAGAGAGAGAGAGAGAGAGAGAGAGAGAGAGAGAGAGAGAGAGAGAGAGAGAGAGAGAGAGAGAGAGAGAGAGAGAGAGAAAAAGAGAGAAAGAGACGGAGAGAGCAGAAAAATGAAATTGAGACAACTTGAATATTCTAGATTTTTTTGAGAAGTCTATTGAAGCTCTACAGGTTATTAAACTACTTAATGAGAGAGAGAAGAGACAGAGACACAGAGAGAGAGTGAGAGAGAGTGAGAGAGAGAGAGAGAGAAAGAATAAGATGATAAATCAAGTTGTAATTTAGAGGCCATCAATACAGGCTGTACATCTATAAGGTCCATCATTATAATAAAAAAGAACTTGCTTCTGGCAATGCCTGTGGACCCTAACCTCACATGTACTACACTTAATATACCTCCGCTCTGGCCACATATCTGTCTCACATGGATACTCAAACTTACGACATACATTACACTTGTGCCACAAAGCAAACGTCACATCATCACGGTCACGACTCACTCTCAAAAACTCAAACACTCTAGGGTCATTATCTTCTAAAATATTGGCCTCCCTAAAGGCCTCCACAACTAATAAATCATGTATGCGAGGAACACACTGAGGAATAAATGGCAACCTCATTCCAACAGGTTGAGCTTCAGCCTCGAGCTTGTATCTTGTTATGTCGGCCTGCCTGTTGTGACCTACGTTGACCGCTATCGTAATTCCCTCTCTGTTTCCAAGAGCCACGACATCCTGGGGGTATGGCGGCTGGGCAGGGAGAGGGCTGCAATATGTAAAGATCAAAACATTCAGTCAGAGACTGGCGTAGTGAAGAAAACAGTTTCATACTCTGCATTTGTCCTTATGAAAAAATGTTTAAAAAGCTCAACAAATAATGGGAATAAACTACGCAAGATTGTCTAATGCTAGATATTGTTTACAAAAAGAGAAAAAGGAATAATTTAATTAAAGACAAATTTGGACATTCAAAAATAATCAAAATAGCATGAACGTCATTGTCAAGATTTGAAATGTACATTTTATTTAAAAATAACAACTTAATATTTGTAGGAGTCTGCGCCAAAAAAAAATCTAATGGGAATAAAACAAGCAGACAAATTAAAGTGCCCCAAATTCGATGTATGGTAAATCGCTAGCTATGTTCCCCCATTTTTTTTTTTTTATTTTTAATTCCATTTTCTCTAGTGCCTTTAAGGTTTTTTTCTCTCCTTTCTTTTAAAGTAATTTTCTTTCTAACATACAAATTTAGAACAAAAAAAAAAAAATTCAGGCAGCATGCCTTTACTATGGCTCAGACTAATCCTGCTAGGGACATTTTTTGGAGAGAAAAAGATTTGAGGCACTTCTTTCTTCTTGGTCTGTGGGATCATTTGTAAACTAAATGAGTCACATGCTGAAGCAATGACAGTGACCTGCTAAGGCTTCGATAAGCATATTTAAAAAAGATATAAGCATAAATGTGAAAAACAAATTGGCTAATTTGCTAATGTTTGGTGATATGTCCTATGGTGGAATGCAGAAATACATTCCTAATCATAGAATGGGTAAGAGGGATGTGAAAAAGCATTTATAACCAAACACAAGACAGATAAGAGAGGTATGGGAGCATGTAATCGCACATACACATACACACACATATATATATATATATATATATATTTCATTCACTGTCATTTAAAAAAAAAACCTCAAAAGTCTCCTTATATTTGTAACTTTATATAAATTTTAGAGTTAACTTGTTCAATACTTACCCATATGGATACCCAAATCGGGAATTACTGAGTATTGTCTCCCTCTCCCTTTGGCGACGCACAGCCAGACGTGCTCTTTGGTGGTCTCTTCTTGTATTAATATTATTCTGCCGCTGGGCTGTGCGCGCCGTCCTTCTTCGTGCATCATGGTGCCTACATTTTTCGCTGTTGTTTATAGGTCGATTTTTACATTGTCTGAGAAATCCTCCTGCCGGACGAATGATTTCCGTACATTTCGTGTTGTCAACCGGAGGATCGACATGAAAATGGTTTCCTGAAACAAAAAGAAACAATTGATTACTAATCGGCAAAATTCTTTAATGAGGATCAACAGTTCACTAACTCTTCCCAGTTCAGTCAGACAACTGACTTTTAAATATTGCTAACATCAAATCTCTTGGTCTGGCACCATAAAGAGGACACGCAAATAAATCCATAACTGGGTAGACACTATTAAACAAAAAAAAATTAACAAAAGTTGTAAAACAGTGGGATATTTTCCTCCATCTTCAGCTTCCATACCTATAGAAGATAAAAACCTACTCAACTGACATGTGAAATTTCTCGACACTAAGGTATAAAGAAATTTCTTTAAATAAATGCAGACCCACAGCTTATCCAAGACCCTTATTGCGCTATGCTATGAAACTGACACTTTTAGTAATAGTTGAGCTATCATGCTTTTTTCTTTTTAAATTGTCATATTATACATCATCTTTTCAATTTTTTTTCTATCATTTTGTTTTTATTGGTACAGAGTTTTTTTTAGAAAACTATTGTGCTGTATGTTCAATTCGCCAAAACAGAACTATTCAAAGACACTAAATACAATCATGGCGCCTCATCTAATCTATAATAATAAAATGAAAAGAACAACTGCCATGAGCTGGTAAAGACATTTTGACTTTCTGCAGTACGATAGCAAGAGCATCATTTGCTTTTTAATAAAGATTAAACGTTTATGTCAGCTTTTCAGTTTTAATATGTGATGTGCAACAAGTTGAGATTAACTTAGCCTCTATCATGTTGCCCGATAATCAAGATAAAGTATGCATATCAGATCAAAATGAGGAGTGTGGAAGCCCTCTTAAATCTTAAAGACAGCCATTTGTTTGGTTTCAAAACATTTTTGTTTAATAAAGGTCAGTTGTAAAAAAAATAAGCCATGAATTGCAATTTTTAATCTTTGGTTTAACAAGTACAACTTAAGACTTAGAATAGCCCTGAGTGTTTCTAGGACACTAACCTCAGTGCATCATTATGAATAAGTGTTTTGTAGGTCTAGGACACTAACCTCAGTGCATCATTAGGAATAAGTGTTTTGTAGGTCTAGGACACTAACCTCAGTGCATCATTAGGAATAAGTGTTTTGTAGGTCTAGGACACTAACCTCAGTGCATCATTAGGAATAAGTGTTTTGTAGGTCTAGGACACTAACCTCAGTGCATCATTAGGAATCAGTGTTTTGTAGGTCTAGGACACTAACCTCAGTGCATCATTAGGAATCAGTGTTTTGTAGGTCTAGGACACTAACCTCAGTGCATCATTAGGAATCAGTGTTTTGTAGGTCTAGGACACTAACCTCAGTGCATCATTAGGAATCAGTGTTTTGTAGGTCTAAGACACTAACCTCAGTGCATCATTAGGAATAAGTGTTTTGTAGGTCTAGGACACTAACCTCAGTGCATCATTAGGAATAAGTGTTTTGTAGGTCTAGGACACTAACCTCAGTGCATCATTAGGAATAAGTGTTTTGTAGGTCTAGGACACTAACCTCAGTGCATCATTATGAACAAGTGTTTTGTAGGAGGCAGTTGTGTTTCACAGCAAAATCCAGTGCTTTCAAAAACTATTATCAATTTAGAGCAGAACAGTGAACAGTCAGTCTGATTTATCTGCCTGGTGCCATTAAATTTTATTCTTAATTTTAAAGAATGAATATAAAATTCTTTTGGACCTAAAATCTGTTGCCTTCTTTAGGCCAATTACCATAATCCAGAATCTTTGGAAATTAATTTTTTTCTTGCTCTCTTAGATTACTAAGCCATGGGTCAATTGTTACCTAAATACGTTCTTTGATTTTTACTCTTGAAAATTTTATATTTTGCAGAAGTTGTGAAGGATGACGCATCTTCAAGCAAATTTATTTGCACAAACTTTCAATACCACGGAAGCTAAAAAAAACTAAAAGCTTACTATAGATACACTTGAAACTGCTCTATTTTGATTGGCTGAAAGCCAGCAAATATAAATTTCTTACAGTCTATTGCGCTCCTGTAATCACCAGGTTAAATCTTCCCATTCCTGGCGTAGGCTCCACAATCTTATATAAAGTAAGCTGGAGTAACCCTTTGTTTATACGATTATATCAGCCCGAGTGTTTATAAGGCTCTCTCCATAAAGTTTTCTTCAGCGCCACAGGGGTGCAAGAGATCAACTTGCTGAGCAAAGACAACCAAGTTGTTGACAATATATACAACACTGACTGAGCAGAACAACCAGACAAGTAGGGTATTTTATGAAGAGTAGAAAGAGCCTCATTGGCTACTTGACATATGAACATGTATGGCCCTAACAGCAGCAACACACTACCGCTATCTTTGCAAAGAATCGTGACAAAATACAAAAAAAGTAAACGACCTGAAAGAGTGGTTTGCGACGGGCAGGTCAGTCTGTTCTGGTAGAGATTGTTATGTGCCACAGGGGACACCTTATCACCAAGGGTCTTGTCTGCGTGCAAAAGGAAATTAAAGACAACTGTAGCAACATGGAATGTTGAAACAATGCTACGAAAAGGAAAGTTGGAAAACAGATGAAAACAATGAAAATTAAAATTCTAGGCATCCGCGAAGTCAGATACAAGGCACAGGAAAGATATCAGGAACGTTCGAAATATTCTACTCAGGGAGTACATAACATGAGAAGAGTGGCTATTATACTGGACCAAGACATAGCAAAAACAGTCCAAGGGTATTGGACACTGTCAGATAGTTTTACTTTTAAAGATTGCAGAAAAACCGTTGGACCCTAGCATCATTCAAATATACACACCAAAATCATTTGATCTTAACATCATTCAAATATACACACCAAAACCATTGGATCATATCATTCAAATATACACACCAAAACCATTGGATCATATCATTCAAATATACACACCAAAAACCTTAACATCATTCAAATATACACACCAAAACCATTTGATCTTAGCATCATTCAAATATACACACCAAAACCATTAGACCGTAACATTATTCAAATATACACACCAAAAACCTTAACATCATTCAAATATACAAACCAAAACCATTTGATCTTAGCATCACTCAAATATACACACCAAAACCATTGGATCTTAGCATCATTCAAAAATATACACCAGGACCATTGGATCTTGGCATCATTCAAATATACACACCAAAACCATTGGACTGTAACATCATTTAGATATACACAGTAGCATCAAGTAGTTGCGATTTTATGAAAATCTAGAGCAAGCAAAAATGCAATGCAGACAGCATTACCCTCTTATCATCATGGGCGATTTTAATGCCAAAGTAGGAGAAGGGAGAAAAGAAAATGGAGGACCACATGGGCTGGGCATCAGAAACATACGAGGAAAGAAGAAAATGTAAGACCCCATGGGCTGGGCATCACAAACATACGAGGAGAGAAGAAAATGTAAGACCCCATTGGCTGGGCATCAGAAACATACGAGGAGAGAAGAAAATGTAGGACCCCATGGGCTGGGCATCAGAAACATACGAGGAGAGAAGAAAATGTAAGACCCCATGGGCTGGGCATCAGAAACATACGAGGAAAGAAGAAAATGTAGGACCCCATGGGCTGGGCATCAGAAACATACGAGGAGAGAAGAAAATGTTGGACCCCATGGGCTGGGCATCAGAAACATACGAGGAGAGAAGAAAATGTAGGACCCCATGGGCTGGGCATCAGAAACATACGAGGAGAGAAGAAAATGTAAGACCCCATGGGCTGGGCATCACAAACATACGAGGAGAGAAGAAAATGTAAGACCCCATTGGCTGGGCATCAGAAGCATACGAGGAGAGAAGAAAATGTAAGACCCCATTGGCTGGGCATCAGAAGCATACGAGGAGAGAAGAAAATGTAAGACCCCATGGGCTGGGCATCAGAAACACACGAAGAGAAGAAAATGTAAGACCCCATTGGCTGGGCATCAGAAACAAACATCCATGGGCTGGGCATCAGAAACATACGAAGAGAAGAAAATGTAAGACCCCATGGGCTGGGCATCAGAAACATACGAGGAGAGAAGAAAATGTAAGACCCCATTGGCTGGGCATCAGAAACATACGAGGAGAGAAGATTATGTAGGACCCCATGGGCTGGGCATCAGAAACATACGAAGAGAAGAAAATGTAAGACCCCATGGGCTGGGCATCAGAAACATACGAGGAGAGAAGAAAATGTAAGACCCCATGGGCTGGGCATCAGAAACATACGAGGAGAGAAGAAAATGGAGGACCCCATGGGCTGGGCATCAGAAACATACGAGGAGAGAAGAAAATGTAGGACCCCATGGGCTGGGCATCAGAAACATACGAGGAGAGAAGAAAATGTAGGACCCCATGGGCTGGGCATCAGAAACATACGAGGAGAGAAGAAAATGTAAGACCCCATGGGCTGGGCATCAGAAACATACGAGGAGAGAAGAAAATGTAGGACCCCATGGGCTGGGCATCAGAAACATACGAGGAGAAGAAAATGGAGGACCCCATGGGCTGGGCATCAGAAACATACGAGGAGAGAAGAAAATGGAGGACCCCATGGGCTGGGCATCAGAAACATACGAGGAGAAGAAAATGGAGGACCCCATGGGCTGGGCATCAGAAACATACGAGGAGAGAAGAAAATGGAGGACCCCATGGGCTGGGCATCAGAAACATACGAGGAGAGAAGAAAATGTAGGACCCCATGGGCTGGGCATCAGAAACATACGAGGAGAGAAGAAAATGGAGGACCCCATGGGCTGGGCATCAGAAACATAAGAGAAGAAAATGGAGGACCCCATGGGCTGGGCATCAAAAACATACGAAGAGAAGAAGATGGAGGACCCCATGGGCTGGGCATCAGAAACAGAGAAGAAAACGGAGGACCCCATGGGCTGGGCATAGAAACATAGAGAAGAAAATGTAGGACCCCATGAGCTGGGCATCAGAAATAGAGAGAAGAAAATGGAGAACCCCATGGGTTGGGCATCAGAAACATAAAGAAAATGTAGGACCCCATGTGCTGGGCATCAGAAATAGAGAGAAGAAAATGGAGACCCCCATGGGCTGGGCATCAAAAACATAAGAGAGAAGAAAATATAGGACTCCATGGGCTGGATATCAAAAACATAAGAGAAGAAAATGTAGGACTCCATGGGCTGGATATCAAAAACATAAGAGAGAAGAAAATGGATCCTATGGGCTGGGCATCAGCAACATAAGAGAAGAAAATGGAGGACCCCATGGGCTGGGCATCAGAAACATAAAAGAAGAAAATGGAGGACCCCATGGGTTGAGCATCAGAAACATAAGAGAGAAGAAAATGTAGGACCCCATGGGTTGAGCATCAGAAACATAAGAGAGAAGAAAATGTGTTAGGACCCCATGGGCTGAGCATCAGAAACATACAGAGAAAAATTGATTGGTGTTATATGGTTTCAGCAACCAAAAAGAAAAAGAAATGGACAAGGAAAAGCCCAGGTGATGGAAGCAGAAAGCAGATCTATTACATCCTGATAGTAAAAGATTTAGAAATGGGCTCAGCTTCTCTCTGTAGCAGACTTATCATGATCATGTTCCATTGGCTGCTAATTTAAACTGAAACTTAAGAAAACCTGAAGTAAAGCTAAAAACACCAAACTTGGCTGTAGTGTATTAAAATCCAACCAGACCCTCCAACAAAAGCATCCTGTGGCTGTTCGATCTAAACTTAGTCTTAGGAGAAGCTGAGAAAGTGGAGCAACAATGGGCAAAATTCAGAGTCTGCATCACAGAAGCAGCAGCCATCAGTAGGACAAATACCAACAGTCGAAAAGAAAACAAAACAAAGATGGATGACTGAGGATATTTTGGAAAGTATGGAAAAAGGGTGGCAAGTAAAAAATTGGGAATAATACGAAACATTGCATAAGGTAATCAGAAAAAAAATGTGATGAAGCTAAAGAAGTAGATCAGTGACAAGTGCAGAAACATTGAACTATACCACAGAAGTACGGAGCAGAGAATGCACAAAAACGAAGAAATCTCTGGAAAGAAAACATGCGCATCCATAGCATATCTTAAAAAAACACTAAACTAATATTTTGGAAAAAGGAAAAAAATCCAGACAGATGGGCAGAGTACATAAGAGAACTTTTTGAAGATCACAGAAATGATTACAATGTATTGATGAAGCATAATTGTTGTTCCATTTATCACAAATGATGAGATCTGGGCAGCAATACAGATGAAGTTAAGCAAAGCAACAGGTCCAGAGAGTATATCAGTGGATGGAACTGTTAGAAGCACTTGAAGATTATCATTACCCAACAAAATCTACCACACAGGTCAGATTCCATCAGACATCTCCAAATCTAAATAGCACTGCCTAAGAAACCAGGTACAACAGAGTGTGAAATGATCAGTCTTATGATTCATACTACCAAATACTTTTAAGATTCATCATGATGCAAAACAAAATCAAGCCAGAAATAGCAGAGGAACAGTGTGGCTTTGTGAAGAGAAAAGGTACAACAAAAGCAGTCTACACCCTTTGAACTATAATTGAACTAGCTCTGGCAGTACAAAAAAAAATAGATAGGCCTCATTGATAAACCAAAGCATTTGACAAAGTGCAACATGATGAGATAATCACATAAATTTGAAGATAGATGTAAAAGGATTATGAGCGAACAAAAACATGTACCGTTACTGGAAACAGACAGCAGCTATGCGAGTTGATGGGGAATTCAGCTAATTTAAAAAAAATTGGTGGTTTCAGACAAAAATGTGTGCTTCCCCAGACCTTTTCTCTGTCTGCAGCGAAATTATTCTGCCAAACCTAGAAGGATGTCCAAGAATTAAGGTGGGAAGGTTAATTAGCAACTCTAGATACTCTAATCACATTCTATTAGATGCAAAAAATAAAGAAGACTTGCAACAATTATTTGACTTTGAAGAAGAAAGCAGTAAGAAAGGATTGGAATTAAATAACAAAAAGACAAAGTAATGGTCGGCAGTCAAAACAATGAGTGTCCACAGATCAACATCTTTATCATAGTGAATAAACTCAAGCAAAGGGATCAATTCAAATACTTGCATACTTTAATATCAAGTGATGGATGCAATAACACTGAAATTGCATCAAGAATAGTGCAAGTAAAAAAAGTTTTCAGAGAATGAAATCAATACTAATAACCACATCTAAATTCACACGATAAGAAAAAGGTTCGAGTGCTATATTTAACCCATTCTGATGTATGGATGCAAGGCCTGGACAATTTCCAAACAGACAAAAGAAACTGGACTGAAAAAAAAGTGAAAAAGTGTTACAAGCCAACACAACAAAATAACTCGTACGTAGAATACATTAAACACCAAGCAACCTTTTTTGGCCTTGTGATGAGAAGAGAGAAACAAACATCTTGTGACTGGAACAATTGAAGCATAATGGAGCAGGGGAAAATAGCGTGACAAGATGTTGGATGGACAAACAAAGTGGCTCAAAGTAGGATGAGTGACTAAAAACAAGGGATAGAGGTGCGAGACAAGTCATGACAGCCTATGCTAAAGATCATGACATCTGATTGATTATGTGACACATCCAAAAGTTCACCCACATGTGCCATACTTAAACTGAGTACAAAATGAAAATTGCTCAACTTTCTGTCTAGTCCGCTTATGGACAAAAAAATTTAAACTTAAGGCACAATAGGCAGTCCAGTTTAGAAAAAATGCATATCCATTTATTAAAAACTGTAGAGGGCAGATGGCACATTTTCTGATATCTACGGTGAAAGTTTCCGAACAGGTGTTGCAGGACACTTTACTGTTACACTGAAAGTCGCATATTTGCAAATCCAGTCAAATAACTTCACTAGGCATGCTGCAAGCTGTTCAGTTATGTTCATGATCAATCACACTTAAATCCAAATTGAGTATTAATGTTAAAACCAGCTATGTTCATGACCAAACCACACTTAGATCCAAATTGAATATTTAAAATGTTAAAAAATGAAAAATAACTCACGATCAGGATACATTGGTGGAACTGCAGCCTGTGCCACTTCGGGCCTGAGAGTCCCATCTCTGTGCAGGAGATTCAAGCTTTTCAATTCCCTTGTATTTCGTCTCACCTAAAAGAATAAAGAAATCACAGGTTTCAATTATTCAAATGCTGGAGTGTACTTGAAACCTATGATATATAACCATTATGGATTCAGTTTGATGTTGGTGTACGAGTGCCACTGATTGAACATAAAAATTATTAGTCTCAATGATTGGTATTTATGCCATACTAGTATAAAAATTCAACGTCATACAGGTTCTTTAAAGTGTTGGGTATAGGTTTAAATGACAAAAATAACAGCAACAAAAACAAAAAAAAAAGAAAACTGCATGAATGCATCATTTAATTGCTTAATGAATTTAGTTGTAACAAAATAAAATTAATTGTTGAAAATCCATATCTAGGATTGCTAGATATAGTCCACCTTATGCATATTCATCTATTTTTTTTAACCACATAAATGACCGCTTGCCATGGCAGACTGACAAGAGAAGACACCAGATTAAGATTTATCTGTCAGTTGAACGACTTAAACTGAGGATGAAAGCTCCTCATATAACTCTCAACAATAATCTAAATCATCCAAACAGAAATCATAAATGACAAGGCAACAATGTGAAGTTTGATCGTTCAAGGGCATGTCAAGCTAGGGAAAAGGAAAATAGGGAGCTCGTCAGCTGGATATTTTTTAAGTCCATACATTGGGCCTTGGGCTGTGGTCTGTCTGCTTTGGCCTGCAAACATTGTCTACATCGTTTCATTTAACGACTGTTTTGGCATGTACAGGGGCAACATTTGTCTGGTGGTCCATACAGTAAAACATGTTCAAAGACAATTACTTTGAGTGAACAGCTTTCTCAATGATTATTGATAAATTTCTGTCAAAGTTTAGCTGTTTGCTTTTCTGCAAAATGTCCAAGTAAATGATGCTCACATGACATTTTAATGACCAAGTTTATTCCAGCATAATCTACATTTCTCTGACTTTATATGCTATAATTTATGAATGGTGTGATTGATTTTAACGGTTGACCGTCAATTGATTATCTAAGCATTTTTCTTTTATGAATTTCTATTTCCAAGAAGCCTGTCAAAATCTCAGAATCATTATGTCTTTATGATTTGATATCCTAAATAAGCAGTCTTGGAGAAGCAGAAAGAAAGGGTGAGAATGAACAACAAAAAGACTGAAGTAATGGACCTTAAATGGTCATTTGAAAAAGTGTTCACAGATAACATAGCGAGAATTAACTCAAGCAAAGGGCTCAATTCAAACACTTTTTGAGGGAACCACAAGTCTTCTTTTATCGGTATAGAAATATCAAAAATAAATTTGGACAAAATTGATTTTGTCTATTTTACCTTCATCAGTTTATGTTCAAAACTAACTTGTCTAGTGATACAAAGCACTCAGCACAAGCATCATGTGACTACCACAAAGCGCCAAAAGAAAGCACAATTAATGACGCCACAAGATTAAGAACAGGTCCTAAAACTTTTCATCCCTAAAGCATTTGAAATTCTAAGTGGTTTTGCTAGGACTGTGATGTTTTACTTACATAGTATTAAAGAAGGCTGCGTGTTTATAACTTGAAAATATACCTCCAAGGGATGGTGGTACTGCTTTTGTAAGACAGAAATTAATGAACCTAGTGGAAGTTGCTACAACAATTGTGATTTTTCAAGTAAACCTGTTCTTTTACACCTGTCAAATCAAGCAAATACTTCAGCCATCCTCTTTTTTTTATTAACTTCTGAAATCAATAAGAGCAGCGAAGATGCCACAACAACCCCAGCCCACTCAAATAAAAAAAATAAAATAAACAGTTTATGAACAGAGCTAAGTGGAGAGTTTTTTTCTGAGCTCAAACTAAGAGGCTGAATAATCTTTTGTAAGCCATTTTCAACTGGGTCAACTAGACAGACCATATGCATTTTGGTGAATACAAGAATGTTTAGTCTTTGATACCAGATGAAGAAAAAACACTACACTATTGGAAGTAACGGCAAGGTTTGGATCTGAAAGTGAAGACAATTTTTTCGAATGAACAAATAAAGTAAACAACTCGATGGCAGCAGTTATCTTCGACATTTCAACTGCAATACAATCTTGATATTGAAATTGGAATTAACAACAAATAGAAAATATATCGATATTTATCTTATCTCACATGCTCTTCCTCAGAGAGGGAAAAAATCCCATGGTACGATTTTCATTTTTATTCCTCTTCTGTAAAATTTTACATAAATAGACCAAACAGGTTCAATCTGACAGATAAACAGTTCCGTCAGGCACAAGGGCAGGATTTACAGAGGATCACTTGACTGATCAAAATATACCAAATTCTGTATATTAACGGAAAATTCTCATCCCTGTAAATTGTAATCTTTAGGTTATTTCTCAAGTTCAAGCGTTCAAAAACACTGACTTTAGCAGTCAAAACACAGAACTGCAAGTAAGATTTTTAGTGCAAAAAACTATTTTTGCAAAACCTACTTTGAGGACTTATTCACATTTGGGAAGCAGCCATCAATATAAACTTATTTATGTAGATTCTGTTTACTGGCCAAGGGAAAAAAAAAGATAAACTGATCATATCTAGAATCGTGCATAACAAAGCAAAACCACCACTTCAAAACTGATCATATCTAGAATTATACCAAACAAAGCAAAACCACCACTTAAAACTGATCATATCTAGTCATGCCAAACAAAGCAAAAACCGTCACTTCAAAAGGGTTGTAAAAACTAGTCTCTTGTCTCCCTTGGCTAGATTTCTGCTTTACCTACATACACGTTTTAACAGTTAACACTAAACAGACATTTACACTGCTCTGAAATCTGAATTTATATGACAAGATTTCATCACAGCCTGCTCATGCAGAACAAAACGTTTCCAGATCAGAAGGCTTTACAATATCTAGTTGACCCTTTAATGTTTCAAATATTGAAGGACCTCTCACCCAGTCTGGTGGCAGCTCTTGTTTACATGACAGCCATAATGGTATTGCAAACAGTGCTGGATAAAAAGCAAAACCAACTGAATAATGCTTCTTTTCTTTCTTCAATATATTTAATCTTTTACCCCTAATTTTTCCTTTAATCGACACAGAACTCAAGACAAGTCAATAGTGATCCGGTTGCCCCCAGTATTTATGACTGCCATGTAAACTAAAGAGCTAGGAGTGCACTGGGTAAGGAGTCCCTTAGCTATCTAAATCTGCTCAATTTTTCATAATTTTAAATCAGGAAGCAAGGTCAATACAAGAGTGGGCCCTCGTTAAACAAGTTGATTTTTTACGTAAAAAGTCTGCAAACCCAGAACAGAGCAGGTCACAACCTACCAAGCCCATTCTTACAGTGTATGGTTTACATGGCAGCCACCAGGAATTATAATCAAAATGGATGTAATGCAATTTATATTAAATTTAGATATTGCATGAGAGCAAAATTACTTAAATCACCATAAGCTGCCATAGCAAAATCCATAACGGCTGTGAATTAAATTCTGTAACAATAAACTGCATTAGTGGCCAGAAGAGAAACATGCATGAACCTGTGAACCAACATCTGAACGGGCTAAATCTAGAACATCCACCTATATATAAATTTACAATCATGATTGCCCGTTCATGTGAAGAGTTTGGGAAGACTACATTGAACAAATGCAAATTTCTAAAATAAATAGACGATTAACTCCTGAGCCACACAACTGCACTGAAGAAGAGCAAACTTTACAATAATAAACAGCTGGGGAAGATGACTAATAATAAAGAAAATTTTATAACAATAACAGATACCCCTCCTCTAGAGCCATTCAACTATTTAAAGAAAGCAAACTTTATAATAACAGATACATCTCCTCTAGACCCATACAGCTACTTGAAGAAAAGCAATTTTTATAGTAACAGATAAATCTCCTACAGAGCCATACAGGTACTTGAAGAAAAGCAAACTTTATAACGCATACATCTCTTAGAGCTACACAACTACTTGAAGAAAAATAAACTTTATAGTAACAGATTTATCTCCCCTAGAGCTATACAACTGCTTGAAGAAAAGCAAACTTTATAATAACAGATATATCTCCTGTAGGGCCATACAACTACTTGAAGAAAAGCAAACTTTATAACAATAGATTTAACTCCTCCCGAGCAACGCGGAGAACAGTTTTAAAATATAAAGAACTTTTAGGCATTGGAATTCTTACATTAAAGCGTCCTTACAATAAATCAATCTTGGAGTTTGTTGTTGAGTTGTAAGAGATTTTTTATTTTCAACCTTCTAGTCCAAAACCAAAACAAGCATTATAGATTTCTTTAACTTTCGCTTTTCTTTTTGTCAACATCATAACAGAACGAACTAATTTCCAAAACATGGAAAATAATAAAATAAAAACTACAGTCTCAGTATGGAGGATATGGAACATGATAAGATTGTAAGAGTTTTAAAGTGATATCGCTACAACATTGTCCTGTAGAGATTCTTCAAGTGAAGGAGGGATCTAAAGCCAAAAAGAAAACTTTAGTGCAATCTTTTAACCAGCCATCTTATTTTATAGCTACACCAAGACCATGTAATGTGGTGCTTATGACCCAATAGAGGTAAATGTAGTGCTTGAACTGATGGGAACAAAATGCTCTCACAGTCCAAAACAAAAAATATGCAACTGCTCAGATAATTTTTTAGAGAAAATTAAATCAAGGCCCAATTTTTTTTTAATTTATTGGGTTATCATGGATGGCTATAGCTTATAACTATTCTAGATCTAAATTCTGTATATTTTGCAAGAGAAAAGAGTGGCAAGTTAATAAAATAGCTTAACATGAACGTTTCTACGGTTCCTTGTTGACTATTTACGGATCTGGATAGATTTTAAACAGTATAGAGAAGATGGCAAAAGAAGCAGAAGTGGTATTTTTTTACCTGTACACCCGTCTCGCATTGGCATTTGTAATGATGTTTTCTGTTAGATTTCAATGTGCTGAATACGAATTTGAAGGTTTTATTCGTCGCAAATTAATAATTTTTAAAATATACGACTTTTTAATATGGATTTTTTCTCTTTTCTCAACCTACTTAGGCGTACTGATTTGCTTTAGGTGGGTGCCTTTTTGCATATTAATTACTTCCGTATTCCGCGCATGCGTATTTCTTTTTTAGTTGCTCTTTGCGCATGCGCAACGTCTTACAATTACCAATGCGCATGCGCAATTAAAGGCACGTCTTTTGTCTCATTTCATTGTCATTACTCATTAGCTCAACAGCTGAAGTGTTTTGATCGTGATCGTGATTTTCTTCATGGCTGCTTGTGATAAGTGTTCTTTCGATTATTTTCAAGTTATACCTGAATTTTATAATAACGACGCCAAGTCATTAGCATTTTTACGATCTCACAGTGTTTTACCGTCAGAAATAATTTGCCCACATTGTTCTCAGTGTAATTACCGTGAGGATCAGCGTGTTAGGCGCTGTAGGAAGTCTAGTGTTATCCCTAAAACTAAGAAGCAACGGTATTGTGATTTTTCTGTTTCCGATTCTAAGGGAACATTTCTTGATCATAGCTATATTGCCTCGTGGAAAGTTTTATTATTTATTAATCAGTTTCTTAGTCACTTGTGGGACCACAGAACTGTGGTATCGTGTTTAAATATATCATACCCCCCCTCATTATCTTACAAAATTAATAATCGGGGGCGGGGGGGCACACCCCCGCCCGACCCCGGCCCGCGATTTTTTAAAATGTTCCATAAAACTGCGCCTCCGTAGAGTTACGTAATCGGGACTACTTTCACTTATAATACGATCACGGTCAAGGTCGACCGGAAAGACAAGAAACAGCACTCTGGTGAGAGCAGGTGTAGAAGTAGAAATTTACTGTTAACTTTTGCAACCGCCTTCTTAAGTAAAGGTGACAATGCCGTGACACTTGTCTTTACATTGGAGGTCAAATTTTATTTGATATTAAATTTTTTCAATATTTCACTCCATTAGAGTAAAGTAACAATTATTTGCCTTAAAAATGTTATCCACTTTGAAAAAGCTAAACCGCTTAGAACAGTAGGTTAAATGTTTTTTGGTTCATCATAACAAATTTGGCAAAACCTTTGATGAATTTATTACATTGTGAATTTTTAAGAACATTTACTAGCCTAAAATCGATTACTTTTTAAAAATTGTTTTATACTGTGTTGACTGATCTCGACAGATAAAAAATCAATAAGCTTTTAAAAAAAGCATTTCATATAATAGCTTTAGAAATTGCTGACTGGTCTGATCTTGATCTAGATCCAGATCCAGATCTAGATCTAGAATCTAGGTATCACAATGCCAAAGTTTCAAGCGAAATAATTTTTGAGAGATCTTGTCTCTTCCTATAGTCCGATACGGATTTCAATATTGCAATTGATAGGTTTTAAGCTTGGTAATAGCCGCAAGGAATCTAAACTGAGCCATGCTACGTTTCTCATTCGTAAACTGTAAAGCCAAGGGCACAGCCATTTTCACTTTCGGAATTGCCAGATTTTCTAGCCCAAAATGACCAAAGGACAATTCTGTGAAGGCTAACAATGTTGAGCTAGAAATCAGGGAGGGAAGGGGATAAAGGGGGTTTGGGGGAGAGAGAGAGAGAGAGAGAGAGAGAGAGAGAGAGAGAGAGAGAGAGAGAGAGAGAGAGAGAGAGAGAGAGAGAGAGAGAGAGGGAGAGAGAGATAAAGAGGAAGAGGGAAAGAGATAGAGAGCATGTTCACCTATTACTCTATAACACTCACCCGCAACGGTTCATAATGGCCTGGTGTCGGCTCAATAGCCATTTCTTCATCCGGTTTAGGCATCGGTTGTTGCAAACCTCTACCACTTCTCAGTTGCATTTTTGTTGTTTGGATTTATCGTACTGTGGTGTATTTCTGCCAACAAAGAATAGTTATATCAGTCTATCCGAATATTTCGAAAGTTGGACCATCATAGTCATCAAATATTTATGATAATACCAAAAACAACAGCAGTAATAATATTATTAATAATAATGATATGATAATGATGATAATAATAATAATAATAATAATAATAATAATAATAATAATAATAATAATAATAATAATAATAATAATAATAATAATAATAATAATAATAATAATAATAATGTACTAGAGCTAGGCGAAAAATTAGGACCATCTAAAGTAGCATTTTTTTCGAAAACCTAGGCTCTTCAAATTTGGCATAAAATTGTAAATTGACGTATGAAGGACTTCTGAATAATCATGTACGGCATCATGCCAGAGAGGGCCTCGTATGATCGGGCCATAGAAAAAAGAATTGGTTTGTTTTTGTTTAGTTTTTTTTTTATGTCGAAATCATTTTCAAACAACGCGTTACAATTAAAAAAAAAACAATTCGCATTATATATCTAATATATTAAACCAATGTACCGGATCCGAAATCATACCATTCCTCTAAATAACTGAGTGGTGGTATAATTTTTTCCACAAAGTTTTTTCGACAAAGTTCTAGATCTCGGGGATAGATGTTTACAGCAGATAGGCTCCATTAAATAGGTCAGACCTAGATCTAGATTATACTTTGATGCTAAAAATTTCATATGGATAAATCAAGTTATATGATTATGTATTTACAATGATAGAAATACCTAGATTTTGGCAAAAATTGGCACATATCTGGATCATGTAGGTAAAAGGATAGATATAAAGACCAGTAAATTTAATGAGGCAACTTCATACACCCATCCCATCCTCAGCATATTGACACCAGGGACCCCTTCGCAGAATTGAATTTCTACTTGTAAAAAGAAGAAGAAGAAGAAGAAGAGAAGAAGAAGAAGAAGAAGAAGAAGAAGAAGAAGAAGAAGAAGAAGAAGAAGAAGAAGAAGGAGGAGGAGGAGGAGGAGGAGGAGGAGGTGGACGAGGAGGAGAAGAAGAAGGAGGAGGAGAAGGAGGAGGAGGTGGAGGTGGAGGAGGAGGAGGAGAAGAAGAAGAAGGAGGAGGAGGAGGAGTTGAAGAAGATGAAGATGAAGAATTTCCCACATATTTGCTATAATGCAGATACTATTTACTTATTAGATCTGGAACTTAGACATTCGTTTAGCAATTTTGGAGATTTGTTTGACATTCAATTTTTACTTATATTTGAGAGTTCTTTCACTTATGAAAAACAATTAATTAAATTAGAATAGAAAGCATTGAAACCTGAGAGTACATTCATGGACTGTAGCGTTATTTCCAGCTCTAGATCTCTTAGTTCTAATCTAGCTTTACAAGAAAACCAAAAGACGTCTGTACATACCTGTAGTTGGCGTTCAAGTGGACGAGAGAGACGCGGAGCAGACGCGCCAAATCTTGCACCACGTGGCCTGTGAGTAGAACTCACTAGGTTCGGACCTACCGTAAACCTTTGCAAAATCGAGAGGTATCGATTAGTGTTGTGCAATCTTTACACATCAGGCACACTTTGTCCTCAACGAACATTTAATTTAACCTTGAGTTTTGATGTTTCTAAAGAGTTTTAAAGTATATTTCATAGCTGAATTGAACCTTCAACCGCCATGAAACTTGTTGCCAGCAGCGGCGTCGCTCGGCTCGGGAGTTTGGTGGGGCTGCACAATGTCAGCTATTTTCAAGTAGTTTAATGAAGGTGGCTATCAAATGTAGAGAATATTTTGAAGAGGTCAAGAAATATTCCTTAAATGATTGATCGCTGTCGGTATGGCCGCGTAAAATAAGCTCGTGAACTCCACAGGATTGGATGGCTTCATTTATTTTGCTTTCTGTATTTCAGTGCTGGGGCTCAAACTTTTATTTTCATTCGAGCTTATCCTCATCAGGCAGAGTATTGAGGCAATTCTAATTCTAAAGGAAATATAGTAAAATAAAATATAAACTATTCAGTAAATATTCGCTGTGCCATCAGAGCTATTTTAATAAAACTTCAAATGTCGGTTAGGTTTCCAAATGCTTCATTTATCAAGTGAATGGTTCAAACAGGGAGAAACCATGAAGATTACTCTATCAGTCTGGTAAAATGATGTTCCACAAAGATGATCATCACAATGGAAACTTACGTAGGTCATTAGGTCTGGCCAGAAAACAATGACATTATATTTTAGGGTTTAAGCCCCAACGCCGTGTAAAATTGTACTGAAGTGGTACCAAGCTTTGATCTCCACAAAGCAAGGCTAAAGTCAAGTTGCAATGTTACTTGTTTATCTGTAGGACCAGAAAAAATTGGGTCTGGGGCGACAGACCAATGAAAAACTTCCTTTTTTATTTACAGGAGTGCTATGCTATTTAGAACGAGAGCTTGTGTTAAACATGGTAGGCCTAAAAATGTTCACCCGTTTACCTAGCTAGAGCATAGTGCGAGGTGTAGTCTTCCGTCTGTTGTCGTGTTGCAGGATTGCTGTGGTTAATATCTTATTGTGAGAACAATGAAGACATAGCCTACAGTCTTGGGCTAATGATGGTGGTTATCTTTTAAACCTACAGTTAAAAATCATAGAGAAAAAAGAATGAAACGAAACCAAAGTCCTGAAGCCCCCAAGCCCTAGGCCAGTCGACGCCACTGGTTGCATGTTACTGTAGAACCGACTTTCCCTAGTACACATGCATTGTCACCGAAGTGAGCACACTTTTACAAATTGAGTCTAGAGATCTATTTCTTTTTAATTTTGGGCATAGTTGGGACAAAGTTGTACTCAGAACGGACTTATAATTCAGACCTATACAACAAAAATATCTAACTGTCCTAACTGTGCCAAATAGTTCAATGGTAATAGCTCACTCTTACAAATGCTACAAAAGTTAATTCACTCCGGTGACTTGGCTCATGTTTTGGGAGGCCTCGAACCGGAGAGTAAGATATTTAAAAGACCGTGGTTATTCACGCATACACGTGAATAATCCTGGAGGTTATCTACGCATACACGTGAATAATCCTGGAGGTTATCCACGCATACACGTGAATAATCCTGGAGGTTATCCAAGCATACACGTGAATAATTCTGGGGGTTATCCAAACATACACGTGAATAATTCTGGGGGTTATCCAAACATACACGTGAATAATTCTGGAGGTTATCTACGCATACACGTGAATAATCCTGGAGGTTATCCACGCATACACGTGAATAATCCTGGAGGTTATCCAAGCATACACGTGAATAATTCTGGGGGTTATCCAAACATACACGTGAATAATTCTGGAGGTTATCTACGCATACACGTGAATAATCCTGGAGGTTATCCACGCATACACGTGAATAATCCTGGAGGTTACTCACACATACACGTGAATAATTCTGGGGGTTATCCAAACATACACGTGAATAATCCTGAAGGTTATCTACGCATACATGTGAATAATTCTGGGGTTTATCCAAACATACACGTGAATAATCCTGGGGATTATCCAAACATACACGTGAATAATTCTGGGGGTTATCCAAAAATACACGTGAATAAACCTGGAGGTTATCGACTCATACATGTGAATAATTCTGGAGGTTATCCAAACATACAGGTGAATAATTCTGGAGGTTATCCAAACATACACGTGAATAATCCTGGAGGTTATCCACGCATACACGTGAATAATCCTGGAGGTTATCCAAACATACACGTGAATAATCCTGGAGGTTATCCAAACATACACGTGAATAATCCTGGAGGTTATCCACGCATACACGTGAATAATCCTGGAGGTTATCCAAACACACACGTGATTAATCCTGGAGGTTATCCAAGCATACACGTGAATAATCCTGGAGGTTATCCAAACATACACGTGAATAATCCCGGAGGCAAAAATATTTTCTCCTCTCAGAGATTTTTCTACAGCTCTCAAAAGGATTAAGGGTGTACATTGTTAGTTTTGGAGTTAATTCTATCCGCTTTTCACTTACTTGTTCTCTTTATCATCATCACCGAACCACTATCACCATTAAAATGTTCCATACTCCATCACTGCAACCCTGTTACCACAACACCACCATCATTATGGCCTCATCTCTTATTAACTAATGACTATCATTATCATCTGGACCTCCACCAATGGGATCAGAAATACCACAATCACTTACCTTTCTCAATAATTATCATAACTTAACTGCTCTAGCAGTAGCAACATCACCTATATCATCATCATCATCAACAATACCACTCCACAATTACATCCATTGTCCTGGCCGTAGATGTACATGTACTACCCCAGTACCAAATATTTTGTTCAACAAACGTTTCTATAGGCCCCTATACATAACACATCAAATCAAAGAAATGCATATTGGCACAAGCTGAAGAAGAAATTTTAATCAAATCAAATCATAAAACAGTGACAATATCAATAAGCTTAAAAAGGAAATAAAATCTAGAAAACATTACCATGTTCATAAAGGGACATAAAATAAAAAGGCTTGCAATAAAATTTTGTTTTTCATTTACACGGTCAGTGTCAATTTAAAATTAATAGATGAATTAGGTTAACATGCGACAATGTATGTACACACAAATTAAAAATAATAAAAAAAAGAAATTAAAAAATAAGCCATCTTACTTAGACTTTTTTCTGGAGACTATTGTTTCACCACACAAGGTTAACGTTATGCTCTCATTGTATCAAAATGGATCACATCAACACCACATCATTATAGTTTTGGTCAAGAGAAATTAGGACTGCATGAAAAAAGCACCCAGATTTGGTTTTCTTTTTCAATTTTAGCTTGACTTGAGATATCTAGGCCGACTTTATATAAAATAGAAAGAATGTCCTCTTGGCAACACAAATGAGAATAACATAAATTAATATAAATGTATCATTGTTTCATAATCTTTAAACCTTCAGGATATAAATAATTTACGCCTTTTGAAAAATTGGGTTTTGTGATGATAATAAATTGTTAACAGCAAAGAGTAAGAAAGTTATTTCTATGTAGTGTTATATTTAAGAATTAAACATAGCCTGGGAAAAAAAACCAAAACAATTGCCTACACATTAATGAAAAGAAAAAGCCATTTTGATTAAATATACAGAACTGTTGTGTAAAGTATTCTTCCTTGCCATCTTTTCTTTCTTTCCGCCCTCCTCTCTCTCTCTCTCTCTCTCTCTCTCTCTCTCTCTCTCTCTCTCTCTCTCTCTCTCTCTCTCTCTCTCTCTCTCTCTCTCTCTCTCTCTCTCTCTCTCTCTCTCTCTCTCTCTCTCTCTCTCTCTCTCTGTCTCTGTCTCTGTCTCTGTCTCTCTCTCTCTCTGTCTCTGTCTCTCTATCTCGCCTACAAACCTAAAACCAAGCAGTCGAACCATACCTTAAACACACTGTACTGCTATGGCTCGAAAAATGGAAAAAAAGTTCACTATCAGAGAGGGCGTGTGAAAAAAAATCCTCAAATAGGATTGAGGGAAAGTGTATTTCGTAACTTCATAATTTTGTTTTCCCTTTTTTCCTCTTCCATAATCTTCCTTGCTTTTTTCCACTTTCTTTCTATTAATTTCCTTTTCTTGTCTCCCCCCCCTTGTCGGTCCTCTCCACCACAGCTAGCTCCTCGGTTTTTGTTTTGTTTTGTTTTGTTTGCTCGTCTCCAAGACTGCAGCATCTATTAGTAAATCTAGATCTAGATCCACACTTTACCCTTGAACTTTTCGAGACAGGCTCTGGATCTAAACTATCTCTTACAAACAAAGCAAGAAAATTATTCATGGATTTGAAGATTATAGAACTCGTTTTTGAAATTCCAATTTTTTGCCTTCCCACCGAATTTGTAGAATGAGGAAAGACGCTTCACAAAAATGTTTATTTTTTTTTTTCTGACGGGGGGAGGGGAGGGGCCATTGGCTACACCTCAACAACTTGTCACATCGTTTGTGACGTAGTTTGTAATGACAGATGCGGTTAAAGAAGTATTATGCCTTTTACCAATATGCCAATGGGAAGATCATAATTATTACTTTTCAAGCAAAATTTAAATCTCTCTCTTCAATGTCCCTTTTTTTTCCTTGTCCCCCCCTCCCCCCCTTTTTCATTCTATTCCTTTGTATTTTCTTCACATCCATAATCATGCCCCACAATCTTTCTTCTCCTATCCAACCCTCACCGTGCATATTTTTGCTCCGCATAAGGCATGCATCCATATCTATGCTCCTTCTCCTCTCCATCCTCCTTTTTTTCTCCTCTCGTAGTGAGTTTACTCCTCCTCCTCCTCTCCCTTCTCTTCTTCATATCGAGCTAGCTTTACTCCTTTGCCCACCCATTTCCTTATTAGTCTTACCATATTCCATGCGCTCACTCCTCTCTTTCTTTTACCACCTCCCCCAGCTCTCTCCTCCTTATCTGTCTGGTTGTGGACCCTGTACTCCTCACCCTCTTCACTTGGGCCGTTCATGGTTTCCTCTTCTCCCTCTTCTTCTAAATATACAAAAGCATCAATTATGGTTGTGGTTTTTTCTCCAACTCCAACCAGTTGTGGGTGGGTCCAGCAAGACGGCTTGCCGTGTTAGAAAAGCCGAAACATAGCAGTATGAATATCCCACCCTGATTTAGGATGCGATATTCCTCATAATCCTTTAAACTAGCCGTGGGGCTGGGCTCGTTCTGTTTCACACGGACATGTCTGGACTGAAAAGTAAACTCTACATCCAGACTTAGAAGACAGAGTAATCAAGTTTTTTTGTCTAAAGCAAAGAGAAAAAAAAATCTATTGGTTGCAATACTCTTGATTTTGCAGCAATCATGGACTCTGATCATAACTTAACCAGAATGTTAAACTTTGTTCGGTGGCCATTGGAAAAATCCAATAGAGAATTTCTCTTGCAGAACTTATGCAGAAATATAGACAGCCTGAGAACATGAAATTGAGGAAAAGATAGAAAAAATTACTTGATGGAGGGAACAAAACTATATATATATAAGAAAAAGTACGATCACACATGGTTAGAAGTGCAGCGACAAAAGGG
>JAWDGP010006413.1:42500-47500 GCA_033675545.1 Elysia crispata
GGAAGTAGCCCAGTCCATCCTTCCGTCTAACTGCTGCTAAAGGCACTAAATGTTAGTGCGGCCGGTTTATGCTTCATGCGGAGTTTTCTGTAAGTAATAGAGTGTAAACAACAGACACCATTTATGATTTTTAAAGAAGAAATTGATTTAATTAAAATAATTCAAAAAACGCGCTCTAGGCTAGGCAACAGGTTATTAGTTTATTCTCACCATCAACAGACAGATTGACCCGTAAAGCTATAGTGATCACGCTCTCTCCAAGAGTCTACGATCTTTGTGTTTTGGATCTTTGGTGTCATAAATGAACGAACAATCTTTGACCAGACAAATTGATCTTATGTTTATGATTCTTCGAATCCTTGCGATAACTTGTCAGTGGCTATAATTGAAAAGAAAAACAAAAGAAAAAAGAAAAACAATTCACAACTTTGAAACTTAATTGATATGACTGTATGAACAAAGGCGAATGGAAAACAAAATTAATAAACAAGTGCATTGCATTACGAGCGCCTTGCATGGAGGGTCGACCTAGGTTTGAATGACGTCACATGACCTTATCGGCGGAATAAGCGGAGATCGACTGGTCACAAGTAGCAGCTAACTGCTACTACTGCTGCTATTGCTGCTGCTGCTGCTGCTACTACTACTACTATTACTACTACCACTACTGCCACTACTACTACTACTACTACTACTACTACTACTACTACTACTACTACTACTACTACTACTACTACTACTACTACTACTACTACTACTACTACTACTACTACTACTACTACTACTACTACTACTACTACTACTACTACTACTACTACTACTACTACTACTACTACTACTACTACTACTACTACTACTACGCTTTGAGACAATATACAATATAATATGAGATTGTTTGGCTGATTTTTTATCCTGTAACCTCCACTAGGCATTTTAGGGCCGCAACTGCTGCGCACAGGAGGAACCTGCAGGGTAAAAAGTTGTTGTAGCCTCTAGAGAAAGTTGAGCTGTGAAGCACTAGGGTAGTGATGGTTAGATGAGGTCCGACCCACCACCAGACATCCGAAGTCAGAATTCCAACCTCAGACCTCCGCAGTGCTCTACTGAGTTATCTGGCGTCACGGGTTTTATAACGGCTGGACCAAAATACACTCGGGGTTATTGGGCTGAAGTTTGTAGTGACCTATACATCGTAGCCTGTTAAGTCTTCCACGCTTTGACACAGCAATATAGATTATCTATCTTTACCTAGGGTTATTAGTTAGTTCATTAGTTTTTAAGCCTTGTAATGTCATCAAATTTGATAAATGAGCGCTATGAATCGTTGTTGAGTCTTACGTGTCTATAATGTTTCTGGTAACAAGCCCCCTAGAGTTTGATCTTTTCTATTCTATTCTCCGTTGATTACTCTAAATTTTTCGTATCTGATCTCGGACATTTCATTATTTATGTGATTAACTTTGCGAAATTTTCAAAACAAAATTATATGCACATCGCTGTTTGAAACATTTCTGATACAAAATTTAACGAAATAAAAACTGGTAAGATTACCATGAGAGTGAAGGGCGAGAAATTTTAGGCTGCGAGTACGATTAAAATAATTTCCTAACATCCTTGGCGGATTGTTTCATTTGGATGGAGAAAAAGAGGTGAAGACGCGGCGGCTCTTCTGTATCTTCTATCAACTGTGTATTTCATAGTTTCTCAAGATGCTGTTACATAAAAGGATGAAAGTGCGTTACAAATGGTTGTATCCCTCTTGAGCATTTATTGAAAATATAACTTTTCCTCCCCTTTTTGCTGTGAAGTTTCACACAGTAGTAGTAGTAGTAGTAGTAGTAGTAGTAGTAGTAGTAGTAGTAGTAGTAGTAGTAGTAGTAGTAGTAGTAGTAGTAGTAGTAGTAGTAGTAATAGTAGTAATAGTAGTAGTAGTAGTGGTAGTAGTAGTAGTAGTAGTAGTAGTAGTAGTAGTAGTAGTAGTAGTAGTAGTAGTAGTAGTAGTAGTAGTAGTAGTAGTAGTAGTAGTAGTAGTAGTAGTAGTAGTAGTAGTAGTAGTAGTAGTAGTAGTAGTAGTAGTAGTAGTAGTAGTCGTGGTAGTAGTAGTCGTGGTAGTAGTAGTAGTAATAGTAGTAGTAGTAATAGTAGTAGTAGTAGTAGTAGTAGTAGTAGCAGCAGCAGCAGCAACAATAGCAGCAGTAGTAGCAGTTAGCTGCTACTTGTGACCAGTCGATCTCCGCTTATTCCGCCGATAAGGTCATGTGACGTCATTCAAACCTAGGTCGATCCTCCAGGCAAGGCGCTCGTAATGCAATGCACTTGTTTATTAATTTTGTTTTCCATTCGCCTTTGTTCATACAGTCATATCAACATACTTAAGTTTCAAAGTTGTGAATTGTTTTTCTTTTTTCTTTTCTTTTTTTTTTCTTTTCAATTATAGCCACTGACAAATTATAGCAAGGATTCGAATAATCATAAACATAAGATCAATTTGTCTGGTCAAAGATTGTTCGTTCATTTATGACACCAAAGATCCAAAACACAAAGATCGTAGACTCTTGGAGAGAGCGTGATCACTATAGCTTTACGGGTCAATCTGTCTGTTGATGGTGAGAATAAACTAATAACCTGTTGCCTAGCCTAGAGCGCGTTTTTTGAATTATTTTTCTTCTGAATTAAATCAATTTCTTCTTTAAAAATCATAACTGGTGTCTGTTGTTTACACTCTATTACTTACAGAAAACTCCGCATGAAGCATAAACCGGCCGCACTAACATTTAGTGCCTTTAGCAGCAGTTAGACGGAAGGATGGACTGGGCTACTTCCCTGCGTTCTGCCGTGTTATCAATAGATCGATAGTTGTAACCAGAGACTGAAGATAAATATACGTATATCTTGGGTGTAACCGCTAAATTCGGTTCAATTCATAACATAGGAAAGTGTTTTGAAAGCTCCCCCGAGAGATCTGGCGCCGACTGATTTTTTTTTTGCTAATCGCACGATTCTTTTATGTGTGGCGGGCCGGAAGCGAGGTTCCTTTGAAATTCTCTGCCGGGGGAATAAAAGTATACTTGTCAGAATAAAATTAATTTCTAGTTGATCTAAAAACAAACGAAACATTCAGAAAAATTTACGTTTTACGCTCAGAAACTTGATTTAATGATATTAAACTATATTTTTTATTTTTAAAATTTTCTCTGTAATTCATGACTGTGTTTGTTTCATTTTTCGTCTTCATTGTATACTCTCAAGTCATGAAGGATCATCTTGATCAATTAAAGATAGGAAGAGAGAAAAGGAAAACAAACGATACAATATAGGAAGAATAAAGACTTAGAGGGAACGAGGGATAAAGAGAGAAAAGAGGGGGGGGGAGGGGGGAAGGCTTGGAAGAATGATGTCCTAACCTCCTTTTGCCCTTCTTTCATTGTTCTCTTTCCATCTTTATTTCTCTTTGTCTCCTTGTCTGTAACTCTCTCCATCTGTCTTTTTCTTTCCGTTCCTTTCAGGCTTTCTCTTTACATCGCTCTCTGTATCCCTCACTCAACCTCCCCCTCTCTCTCTCTCTCTCTCTCTCTCTCTCTCTCTCTCTCTCTCTCTCTCTCTCTCTTTCAGGCCCTCTCGCGTTCTCTCTGCACCTCAGTCTATTATCTCTCTCTCTCTCTCTCTCTCTCTCTCTCTCTCTCTCTCTCTCTCTCTCTCTCTCTCTCTCTCTTTCAGGCCCTCTCGCGTTCTCTCTGCACCTCAGTCTATTATCTCTCTCTCTCTCTCTCTCTCTCTCTCTCTCTCTCTCTCTCTCTCTCTCTCTCTCTCTCTCTCTCTCTCTCTCTCCCTCGCCCTGTTTCTGTCCCTTTAATTCCAATCACCACCAAAGAATGCGACTTTACTTGCGAAAAGTGAGTAGAGATAGAGTGAAGAGTAAAAACTAAAAAGAGAGAAAGTTAAAAGATAGAGAAAATAGACAGGAAAGAATGTAGAGAACGATAAATTAAAATGAATCAAAAAGGCGTGACCCAAATAACTTGCTTTTATTCTGCTTTATGCATGATCTAAGGAAAGGAGCATGCTAGCGTCGGACCTTTCTTCTTCCTCTTTTTTTCTTGTTCCTACCCCACCCCACTTCAGACATCTGCGCGCATGCACACGCACACGCACACACACACGATAACGTCCCAAAATGAACAAAATTGCATGCAAGGAAACTTAATTTAACGTTTTTAACATATATTTTATGACTCATAATGTACCGGTAGTTTATAATGATTGTGTTTGTTTTATTCTCTCCTATTGTCTTTACTTTTTACACTCATGCCATGTGTAGGATCGCAGTAACCTTATGGTTATTTATGTTAATTAGCTAAAGATAGATATATAGATAGATAGAGAGATAGAGAGAGGGGAAGGGGAGACAGAGAGAGAGAGAGAGAGAGAGAGAGAGAGAGAAACGAAAACAAACAGTATGTGAGAAGAATAAAGAGATGGAGAGAAAAGGGAAAAAGAGAAATGGAGCCTTTGGAAGAATGACCTCTCACCCTCTCTCTTTCTTTCTTCCTGCATTGCACTCTACATCTCTATTCCTCTTAAGCTCCCTGTTTGTAACTCTCTCTTTCTTTCTTCCTGCATTGCACTCTACATCTCTATTCCTCTTAAGCTCCCTGTTTGTAACTCTCTCTTTCTGCCTTTTCTTTTTTTTTCTCTCTCCTTCTCTTTGCATCGCTCGCTGTGTCCATCACTCAGCGTCTCTCCCCCTGTTTCGTCTTTCTTATCCCCTAATTTTAAATCTGAACCCTCTAAATGTCAACTCCTCTCCCGGTCTCTCTGCATTCCTGTCCATTTCAATCTCTCTCCTTTTTTCCCTGTCTCTCTGTCTCTCTCCTGCCCTCTTTCCATTATTTTCACTCTGACCATCATCAAAGGATGAGAATGCGGCTTTTTTGCGAAGAGGAAGTGACGCAGGGATTGGAAGAAATAGAATTCAGACCAAAAAAAGGCGAAATAAAAAG
>JAWDGP010006413.1:55000-62500 GCA_033675545.1 Elysia crispata
AACTTTTCTTTTACTTGGCAATATCAAACAAAACAAATGGTAAGACAAAAAGCACAATGAAATATCTGTATAAAACACTCTTGCACCGTTGCCGTTCTTTGGCCGGTATTTATGAACATTAAACAACTCTCCGGTGATTAAATTAGTGTCTGTGATTAGATAAAGCAACTCTTGTTACCCTTTCTTATAGAAATATTCGAAATCTTAACAAAAGTTCAGCTATCACTTGAATTAGTGTGATGGCCTTGCTGGTAAATCCAACACTGAGGAGCCTAGATCGCTCAAATGCATTGACGCTGATACCATTGCTCACAGGAGCGCAAGGTCAAATGAAAAAAAAAAATTACACCAGACATTGCATGGTGTGAAAAAAATGCAGTGAATCAACATGACGTAAAATGCCGTTAGGAGGAATCAACGATGAACGTAATCAAGCAATAGGGCCTAGCAATCCCACATTAAAATTTCATGATAATTTCCAACAAAAGGCCTCAGAATCCAATTCTTTTTCAACAGAAAACATTCCGATATTGTGAGAAAATTTTTAAGTATCAACATAGACAAGTACATTTTTTGAAATGTTATTTCTATTTTTCGACCAGATCCAGCATCTAGATATAGATCTAACTCTGAGTGCTAGGTACGGCTTATCACTGTCACCATGACGAAGAAGGTGGGCAGAGAATGAGACAGAAAAATATCATTAACGAAATGGCAAGGATATCTAATGTTCCTTCGCAGAAGATGACAAATGGGGTCTGTACGGGGAAGGGGGGGTTGCCCTTCAAAATACTTTATGCTAAAAACCCCATGCCTACTTAGCACATACTAAACTGTCCAATAGCACTAAGCATGGTGATATTTAAAATGTTTGTTTAGTAATTATCCGAGACAAATAGTGCATGTGTGTGAGTGTGAGTGAGAGGCGAGGACAGACCCAATGCAAGGCTCGAAAAACCTGGCTAGTGATCAGTTATAAGATGATTGTATTCTAAGGCATCAACCAAGCCCGATCTCTGTAAGTTGAACGTTTCCAAGGTTTCTCGTATAACCTTATAAAAAATCTCTCTCTCTCTCTCTCTCTCTCTCTCTCTCTCTCTCTCTCTCTCTCTCTCTCTCTCTCTCTCTCTCTCTCTCTCTCTCTCCCCCACTTTGTATGTCTCCTTTTATTTTAGAATCATTTCATCATTATGTCTGTGTCTATGTCAGTATATTACCCATTTTTTTTTTTACCTCTGTTCTATGACTTTTAATTTTTTTTTTTTTATGTCTGTCCATATCTGTATAGGAATCACTCTTTCTCTACACAGTTTTCGTCTCTGTTTCTTTTCCCTTTTTTTTTTTCAGGTTATTTCCCTTCCACGCTCTCTCACTCTTTCTGTCTGTCTCTCTCTCTCGTGCTCTCTATCTATCTTTTGCTCCCTCCCTCCCTATCTCTCTCTCTCTCTCTCTCTCTCTCTCTCTCTCTCTCTCTCTCTCTCTCTCTCTCTCTCTCTCTTTCTATCTATCTATCTATCTATATATATATATCTATCTATCTCTTTCGCTCTTTCTTTTTTCTTTGCGCCTCTTCCCCCACTTCAGATAACCATTTTTTCTTTTGTTTGTGTCTGTGTTAATACATTACCTTTCTCTTAAACTGTATGTCTCACTTCCTTTGTTTTCTTTCACTTTTTCCTTTTCCACTCTCCTTCTATCTCCTCTCTCTCTCTCTCTCTCTCTCTCTCTCTCTCTCTCTCTCTCTCTCTCTCTCTCTCTCTCTCTTTCTTTCTATACTTGTTATACATTAATTTTACCTTTATGTCTCTATATCAGTTTATGACTAAATATTCCTCATTATGTGTCGCTATTCACTTACAGTCTCATCGAGGCAGAGTCTATCACGATTTTAGTATTGATAATCAGATATGACGTGCCAGTCACCAGTGGACAGTGCGATAATAATGGAAAATTGTGTGAAATTCGTCTCCCGTGATAGATAACAAATATAAAGGAGGTGTTGCATATTTAACGGATAATGCCCCTTTGAAAATAAAAAAATACATCTCCCTATAAAGGAAGATATTCAATTCCTATTACGGGAGATATGTCAAAAAGATTGCAGGGGGTGAAGGGTTCCAGCTCTGAACCTCCGCCATATAGACACTCTCAGGATAGCCGGCCCACCGACACCACATCGACGAAGTACCCAAGTCGCCGGTTCCTCTGAGCAGCTTGTGCTTATCACACGACCCACGACAAAGCTTCCCTGCCAGCATCCAAGCACCAAAGTGATGCACATTTGCATCCCGGTGTTTTGTGGGAGGAGCCACATCAGACCCAAAGCATAAATGAAGACGGACGCGAGCCGTCATAGTATGTGGACCTTGACCGTTTTACAGGTCTTATCACCGTTAGTGTTTTACCCGTGTGCCTTTTATTTTTTCCTATTAGGTGACCCGGTTGGTTAGTTGGTTAGTGGTTGTTGATTGTTAATAGTTAATTCCATTCGTTCCTGTTCATGGTTAACAGTTGGTGTTGGTTATTGTTCCAACTGATTAAGTCACTTCCATTCCATCCATTCGTTCTGGTTAGGATAGGGATCCTATCTAGGTGGGTTAGGATTGTGGCATTGTCTCATCTCCTTCAAGATTCGACTACGCCACCGTCGGTAAGTTGGGTTAGTGTGCTATTCTGGTTCTATTTCTATTGCCCTCAGCTCCAATGAGTCACGAGGGAGGCACTCTACACATTCCCAGCCCAGAGTGGGCCGAACATGCCACCTTCCCTACCAAAAGTCTCCGCCCTATGGTGGCAAATTAGTGATGTTAAGTTAATCCTGTCGGCTATTGTAAGGCCGTGGAGGGTTATGTGGGGTTGGTCATTGGGTCTATTGGGTGGTTAGGTGTTAGTTTCTATTCCTATTCTGTTGGAGATCTTCAAATCCTAAAAATAACGGGTCTTCTATTCCTACCTGTTACCTATCGCGGGGAGAAAAGAAAAAAAGAAAAAAAAAAAAAAAAAAAACAATTAAAAAACAATTACTTTTTTTGGATTTTATTTTTTTTTTTTTTTGTTTTTTTGTTTTTTTTTTTTTGGTTTTTTGGTTTTTTGTGGACATGATATATACAAAAAAAAAAAAAAAAAAAATTTCGGTGGTATCCCTTTCTTTCTATTCCTCTTTGTTTTCCCTGTGGAGTAAATTGCAGAATAGAGGTTAACTAGGGGTTGTGGGGTTTGGGTTTTGGTCCTCTGTCTTCTGCTCGTACTCCTGTGGAAAGAAAAGAGTGCCGTGTTTTACTCGTTCTTATTCATTCTTTCTATTGGTATTACTTACTCTATACCTCGGAAGAAAAAAAAAAAAGGAACACACAAACACACAGAGTACAACAGAGGGACAGCAAGGTGACAACGAGGTGACAATTAACTCATAAAATTGCTTCTCTCCTTCAAGGTTGGTAGTGTTTTATTGGTACTAGCGTACAATATTGCTTAACTTCTCCGTTACGATTACGAAACAAACACGGCGACTGGCACCAAGGACAATTAACTCAAGACTTCCTTTCTCCGAGGATTGGTAGAACTTTTATTTGCTCATTACAACATTGATTTATCGCATCCTTCACCTTGACAGAACCATCCAGATGTAGACAGCATAAACAAACAAAGGCTTCCCTTCTTCGAAGACCATTAGTGTTTTATTGGGCGATCCGATTTATGTTGTACTCCTCCTTATTCCCTATTTGTTGGTTAGTTTGCGTCTGCTGGATTATTTGGAGAGAGGCTGGGTCTACTCCCACTTTGCGCTCCATTTTTCGGATGTTGATCGAGCAGATGGTTTTAAGGTTGTCGTATGTATACTGCGCATTGTGGTGCAGTTGCTTGAGAGTTAGTTCCCATACTAACTGTCTGTACTTGTGCACCAGCTCTATTATCTTGGGTGTCTCTTTTCCAAAGTTTGGTAAGATGTTGATTGGTAAAATTTTTAGTATGTCCCACTCTGTTATGGTTGTCATTTCCTTAATCTTCCTTTGTATTTCTAGCCTCGCGCCTTTCCATACTCTTGCGTAGTCGCCTTGCCGTATGCCAGGCAGTGTTCCAAATTTCCTGATTCATGTTTAGTAAACACTGATACACTTTCTTCATGCGGTTTACATACGACGCATATGCTTACAATTGTTCGTCAATATCTATTTTAAAAAGGCCAGAACCCGTGAAATTTAACTATGAACAGCATTTCTTACCAAATATCATTTAAATAAAAACATATTTCTGTGTCGTGATACGTAGTGAGATGAATATTTCAATTTGTTCAGATAAACCACGCAAAACCGTGATTCCATGTTGTATAGATTTTAAGATATGTAACTCTATAATATATATATATATATATATATAACTGATTAACTTGAAATAGTTGCCCTTTGTATCTAGGACTGAGTTTGTTCAGTTTGTCAACACGCCATGGTTTTTTTATGTCTGACCTTGACTGCCTCTAGCGTATTAAGATATACCATTACAGACAAAGGTAATGTTTTGACATAGACACAGACAAAAGGAAAAAAATTATCTTAAGTGGGGGAAAAATCGCAGAAAAAGAGCAAAAGACAGAGAAAGAGTGTACGACTAACAATGAGTGAGAAAATAAAGAAATAGCGAAACATTTAGAGAAAAAGAATCAGAAGTATGCTGAAACTGACATAGACATAAGGTTGAAAAATGTATCAAAAAATGAGAAAAGTGAGGCAAAGAAGAAAAAGAAGGGGAGTCGGGAGAGAGACAGGGGGATAAACAGAAAGAGAGAGACAGAGGGGGATAAACAGAAAGAGAGAGAGAGAGAGAGAGAGAGAGAGAGAGAGAGAGAGAGAGAGAGAGAGAGAGAGAGAGAGAGACAGACAGACAGACAGACAGAGAAAGAGAGAGAGAGAAAACCAGAAAGAGAAGAAAGAAATAGCGACGCATAGTTAGAGAGAAACTGTAAATACGTGTAGCAATCTAGACCGACCTTATTTTAAACCAGTTTTTATTAGTATTCTAAAAGATGTGTCCATGTTACTTTAGTACTCCCTTTGTCTCACGTAACGGTGTGTCGCTATTTCTTTCTTGTTTTCCTGATTCTTCCTCTTCCACACTATCTCTACTTCTGTCTCACTATTTTTCTCTCTCATTCTCTTAATCCCCTCCCTAACTCTAACTCTCTCTCTCTCTCTCTCTCTCTCTCTCTCTCTCTCTCTCTCTCTCTCTCTCTCTCTCTCTCTCTCTCTCTCTCTCTCTCTCTCTCTCTCCTTCTCTATACTTTTCGCCTCTTCTCTAATTTTAGATTTTTTTTTTTATATCTTTTTATTCGTTTCTAAATTCGTATATTACTGAGTCTTTTATAGTAATTGTGTTTCGCTTTTTCTGCAAACTCTTTATAGTTCTTCCTTTTTCGTTTTGTCTCTTTCTGTCCCTCTTTGTCTATCTCTCTTTCTCTCTCTCTCTCTCTCTCTCTCTCTCTCTCTCTCTCTCTCTCTCTCTCTCTGTCTCTCTCTGTCTCTCTCTGTCTCTCTGTCTTTCGGTCTATGTAGGGTATGGTTTTTCTCGCGCAAACTTAAATATTTCTCATCTCTTATACAGTTACAAATTGTATAGTGGTGTAAGTCTTTCGAACATCGGCTTTAGATTAGTATTATCATCGCTTGTCTTTTATTTTCTGATTTTTCGGCCTACATATTGTGTTTTAGTCTCAATGACTGTGTCTCTATTTTCTCTTTGCAACATGTGGGTGCTTCTGAAGGAATGACGGAATTGTGGGTCCAAGATATGGCTGTCAGCGAGCCCCCCCCAAAAAAAACGATTTTCTAACCTTTATTCCCCACCACCGCCCAAATGGCTACATCTATAATACAGAATACGAATGACTTTAAACGAACAGTTTATTGTGTTTGTATAAAATCATGATTGAGATCGTTATATTAAATTTGTTTCTTAGTTTTTCTACTTGATTTAAAAGATTTATGTGAAGTTATCAACTTGGTTATTTAGTTTAAAACAATTTGCAAAATAGGCATAGGAAAAACTTGAAAAAAGACGCATTTTGTATCTTTTTTTCTTTTCATAATTTTTATACTTGGGTTGTCGTTAATTTTGCATTTCAGCAGTTACTTTCCTCTATACGTAAGGCCAATCTAGATTGCTACACGTATTTAAAAGAGTTCATTCCCTTATTGAGTGTTTTAATCGTGAGACTATTTCTATCTATTCTTCTTGGTTCTCTCTTTTCAATCTATCTCTCTTGCTGTATCTCTATCAATCTTCCTCTCTCTCGCTCTATTTCTCTCTATCTCTCTCTCACTCTCTCTCTCTCTCTCTCTCTCTCTCTCTCTCTCTCTCTCTCTCTCTCTCTCTCTCTCTCTCTCTCTCTCTCTCTCATTCTCTCTCACTTTCTATCTATGTATCTATGTATCCATGTATCTATCTATCTATCTATCTATCTATTTATCTGTGTATCTCTCTCTGCCTCTCTCTCTATCTATCTTTTTATCTATCTATCTCTGTTTCTCTCTCTCTCTCTCTCTCTCTCTCTCTCTCTCTCTCTCTCTCTCTCTCTCTATCCATCTATTTATCTATCCCTCTTTTTCCCGGGCCAACGAAACGAAAAATGAAGGCAGAAAAAAGGATTGGCCTTGAGATCAGACAGCTTTATCTATGATCGATTTAAAACAGACATACGCATATGTATAATAATTTGATAGTTTAGAAATTTAAATGGCAAATCGAATTAAACTTACTCTACTCGTTTGCAGTCTAACTTGTTAGTAAAAACAACGAAAGGGGTAGTCAAGGTGAGATGGAAATGTAAACAACCCCCTCGGCGTGTTGACAAAGTGAAAACTTTCACTTGTTGATACGAAGGACAGCTATTTCAAGCCAACTAGTTATGTCTAGAGTTACATATCTTAGAACTCATCCAAATAAGATTCACGGTTTTTAACTAATTTTTCTGAAAATTGAAAGATTCATCCCACTATGTATCAAGACATATGAATATTTTTTTTATTTATTAAATATTAGCTAAGAAGTGCAGTTTGCAGTTAAATTTAACGGCTTTCGGCCTTTTTAAAAAGAACTTTACAAACACAGCTATGAGAAAATGCACAGAAGTTAAACCGCATGAAGAAAGTGTGTCACTGTTTACTTATATGAATCAGGAGAGCTTGAACTTTGCCTGGCAAGGCAACTTCGCCAGGAACTGGCCTCAAGCCCTAACGGTGTTAAGACCCGTAAAACGGTCAAGGTCCACATACTATGACGGCTCGCGCCCGTCGTCATTTATGCTTTGGGTCTGATGTGGCTCCTCCCATAAAACACCGGGATGCGCACTTGTGTACATCACTTTGGTGCTTGGAAGCTGGCAGGGAAGCTTTGTCGTGGGTTGTGTGAGAAGCACAACCTGCTCAGAGGTACCGGCGACTTGGGTACTTGGTCGATGTGGTGTCGGTGGGCCGGCTATCCTGAGAGTGTCTATATGGCGGAGGTTCA
>JAWDGP010006413.1:67500-105000 GCA_033675545.1 Elysia crispata
TAAATCTTTGTCTCGATTTTTCTTTTCCCTTTCCTCCCTCTTCATTTCTTCTTTTTCTAAGTTTATATTTCTCTCCCTCATATACGTTCGTCAACAGACTCCTCAACTTTAACCTCCTCCTTCCTTCCCTCTACTCCCAAAAACACCTCAACTTACTCTTATCCAACCTCCTCTTTTTCTTAAAAAAAAAAACAACAAAAAAACCAAAACAACAAAACAACAACAACAAACAAACAAATAAAAAACCAACAACAACAAACCATCAGATCAGCTTATTTTGAAAGAGTTGGTCCAAACGGTCTCGTGTCTGCAGAAACTACTCAACCATGCTCCATCTCACTAACCCCCCCCCTCCGCCGTCCTTTCTTCACTCTCCTAGGTCCTCTTTTACTCACCCATGTTTTCATTGATCCAGTCAAGGGAAGCTATTAGTACTACATCAAACGTGACTAACTCGGATATTTCCCGATCGGCGCTTAACACAAGTGAACTCACGTTAAGAGGAAAGGCTTTTTTAAACAACTCTTCTATTTTTCTTTTTTTTTTTCGTCCATTTTCATCAAGAGCTATTGGCCCTTATTCCAACTTAGTGCTGTCAACATGAATGATTATAGCATCAGTATGTGAGACATAGTAACTTTGAACTTTTCTCTCTCTCTCTCTCTCTCTCTCTCTCTCTCTCTCTCTCTCTCTCTCTCTCTCTCTCTCTCTCTTTCTCTCTCTCTCTTTCTCTCTCTCTCTTCAGATATTTCAGTGCAAAAAGAGATTAAAGAGAGAGAAAGAAATAAAAGAGAAAGAGAGAGAGAGAGAGAGAGAGAGAGAGTAAATATATAAATCAATAAATTATAGACTGCGTGAGAAAGGAAAGAGTAAGGGAATGATAGAGTGGAAAAATTGGAGGTAAGATCTCCAAGAATATAAAAGGATGATAAATAATTGAGAAGACAGAGCTCTGAACTTGTCATTGCAAGATCTGAAGGTGAGAGCCCAACCTAACACCATTGTTTTGGTCTCTTTCTTTAGCCCACACCAATCATGTCTCGCTTATCTTGGGACAGCCTGTGACTCCTGCTTTTCTTCTCTCACTCTCTCTCTCTCTCTCTCTCTGTCTCTCTGTCTCTCTGTCTCTCTGTCTCTCTGTCTCTATCTCTCTTTCTCTGTCTCTCAATCTCTCTATGTCTCTGTCTCTCTCTCTATCAATCTATCTCTGTCTCTCTGTCCATCTGTCTGTCTGACTCTCTCTCTCTCTTTCTCTCTCTCTCACTCTCTCTCTCTCTCTCTCTCTCTCTCTCTCTCTCTCACCGTTCAAAGGTGCGTTTTTAGCGTGTTTTCAAGTGTCTTCCGAATTCTTAATCTGAGATTATTTTCGAACTCACCAGATCAACTTAGCAGAGTTCTTCCCCTTCGACCTCCTTGCTGTATCCGGCATCAGTTTCTTCTTGAAGCGCCCAGCAATCTCGCCCATTGCCCCGTGAATGTCCGGCAATTTGCAAATGTCACCGGTGATCTAACGCTACTCGCTGGCCATTTCCACAAAATTTGACCAGCCGCTCGGCCAAGTTGGCTCTCTCTCTCTCTCTCTCTCTCTCTCTCTCTCTCTCTCTCTCTCTCTCTCTCTCTCTCTCTCTCTCTCTCTCTCTTTCTCTCTCTCTCTTTCCCTTTTATACTCTATCCCTCTCTCTCTTTTTCTCTCTCCCTGCATCCTGCTCTCTTTTTCTCTCTCTTCTCTTTCTTTCTCTCTCTCTCTTTCTTTTTCTCTCTTATCTCTCTTTCTTTATTTCTCTCTCTTTCGCTCTCTCTCTCTCTCTCTCTCTCTCTCTCTCTCTCTCTCTCTTCTTCTTCTTCTTCTTATTCTTCTTCTCTATATATATCTCTCATTCTCCCCCCCCCCCTCTCTCTCTCTCTCTCCCCCTCTCCATCTCACTCTTCGATTCCGAACCGACCATTACCGAAATTGGCTTGGAGCAAATGGAGTGAAGCGCTGCCTCGCACGACCCGCCGACAAATGATAGCTCGTACGATTAATGAAAATGAATAGGGATAATATTTCTTCAGGTCTTGACCCTCTACCAGTTTTTGTTCGCCCTTCCCCTTCTCCCATTCGTATTATTTATCTTGGGCGGCCCGTCGAACTGTTCTCCTTTAGCCAAACGCCATGAGTTTTGGATGGGCGAGACAGCGTCAGCCTATCGCTCTATCCTTCTATTGGTTGTCTCCCCATTAATTCAGCACATTCTTCTATTATCAGGGGCAGGTCACTCCCGATGCCTACCCGCTCTAGAAGATCGTAAACAATGAATTCTTCAAGAATCTTTTAGAACTAGGGTTGGTTTTTTTTTTTTCTTCTCAAGTTTCCAGACAAAAAACCCGGATGTGAAATTGAAGCAATTACTGCCTTTTTTTTTTTTTTTTACTTTTTCGTAACTAAAAAAAAAAGAGTAAAAAAAATTCGTGAGGTTTTATCTTGTTTAGTGTCTATTTAAATTGTTTCATACATTTCTTTTCGTAAAGAATCCTGTATACATCATACATTACATAAATATCTTTTATGGCAACTTATGACTTTGTTGGAGTTACCTCGGCTTTATGTGTTACTGAGTCAATATTAACGCGATTTTAACAATGCTCTTCTGTTCAATGTTAACAATCTTAAGTTTTCCCCTCTTTTGCTTGCAATAATTTTTATTTGAGCAAGAAGAATTGATTGTTTATTGCAAAATCTCATTATTGCTTTTTTTTTTAATTTTTTTTTTACAAAAAAGGCAAACAATTTGTGAGCAAAGTGAAATACACAGCCCAACAGATTTAAAAACAATTAACGAAAAAAAAAAGATGATTCTTTTCTCACCTTTTACCTGTCTGTCTATCAATTATTCTGTCTATATATCTATCTGCTTTATCTGACAATCTATCTAATTAATCTGTCTATCTGTTTAATTACCTACACTTTTCACCTCTGAAATTAATAAAATGGTTTGCAGAGGAAATCTTGTTTTCATACGTGTGATAGCATGAACTGTAAGATCAAAGTTGTGAGCTGCTTCTATACCATAGTGGATATCTCACCGTCTATTGGGCAATATTATAGAGAACAAAATAGTTCATAGATAGAGAGGTTAATAAATGTTCCTAAAAATTAAGGTTTACGAAGATGAAGAGAGGAAGAACGAAAAGGGAGAGGAGCAAAAGGCAGTGAGAAAAAGAGAAGGAGATGAAGTGAGCGACAGATAGAGAGGCAGATTGTGGAAGATTCGTTCATATTCTTAGAAAGAGAGTTGGAGATGGACAGAGAGAAAGAGAGATATAGAATGAAGCGAGGGAGAATAACAGAGTGGAAGAGTCACAGGGAGAGCGAGTGAGAGAGAGAGAGAGCAAGAGAGAGAGAGCAAGAGAGAGAGAACAAGAGAGAGAGAAAAAGACAGAAAGACAGAGAGAGAGTGAGAGAGAGTGAGAGAGAGAACGAGAGAGAGAGAGAAAGAGAGAGAGGGGGAGAGAAAGAGAGAGAGAGAGAGAGAGAGAGAGAGAGAAAGAGAGAGTGAGAGAGAGAAAGAGAGAGAGAGAAAGAGAGAGAGAGAGAGAGAGAGAAAGAGAGAGAGAGAGAGAGAGAGAGAGAGAGAGAGAGAGAGAGAGAGAGAGAGAGAGAGAGAGAGAGAGAGAGAGAGAGAGAAAGAAAGAAAGAAATCGCTCGCCTGTGTAAATAATAAGTGACGAAAGAGCTCAGGTGGAATAGAGAGGGGCCAAATCTACAATCGATATTGCAATGATAAGCCTACAAGAGGGAATGAAGCCGCTAAGGCAGAACTAATTTGCTGGTGCTAAAATTTTCATTTATCACCGGAGATTTCCAGCAAGCAAATGGCGCGCACTAATAGCAGCTAATACAGACGACAGCTCCCAAATACCGGAAGAATGTCTTGGTAAACGAGGGTACACGGTCCGTCATGAAATGAAAGTGCTTCTCTTTGAGAAGTTTGCCAAAGTTGTGATTGGAGCCATCTATTTCTTGTTGGAATGGATGGCTGTTTCCACTGAACAACCTTTTTTTTTTCCTCCTCAGAGAATTTCATAGATTATTAATTTTATCAAAGAGACGTGATATTTTTATAATTTTAATGGTTTTGAGCGGACTATTTTAATGTAGGCGTGATTTTTACGGGGTGAAATTTCGCAAAGATTTTAGCTGCATAGCAAAAAAAAAAAAAAGAAAAGAAAGATAACAATGAAAAAAAAACAAAAAACAAAACAACAACAACATGAACTGTGTTTAACGTCAGAAACATCCAAGTACCCTCTCGCCCCCACCTTCATCCGGAAAAAAAAACTACAACTAAGATCTTTGAAGTCTATTCTGTAAATCTACGTAATATACGAGATGAGAAACTTAGGGAACATCAATCGTTAAGAACTAAATGACTTGTTTTATTGTTGAAGATTAAATCCATATAGTAACGTTTTTAGCTACCTTTACACTCATCTATATATCATTCTATCTATCTATCTATCATTTTATCTACCTATCATTCTAACCATCTATCTATCATTCTATCTATCTATCTATCTATCTACCTATCATTCTATCTATCTATCTATCTATCTATCATTCTATCTATCTATCTATCTATCTATCTATCTATCTATCTATCTATCTATCTATCTATCATTATTATTATTATTATTATTATTATTATTATTATTATTATTATTATTATTATTATTATTATTATTATTATTATTATTCCCCCCCCCCCCTTATAATATTGTGTTGTTCTATTACATAGACCTAATGATTGTATCATTTTATTGAATTATTACATTAAAATTTGTGCATCTGAGCCTGTTATTAGAGCAAATCTTGTCTTACTGAAACCCCCAAATAATAAACAAATAAAATAACTTGAAAACTCGGTATAAATGTGTAAAAAAGTAAAAGAAAAAAAAAAACCTGATCAAGCTTATCAAGCCATTAGTTTATAAGATTCAAGAAAGCACTGGGATCTGAATCTTAGATTAGACGTCTGCAATTCCGAAATTGACCCGACCCATAATTCCCCTGGGCGCCGGATGTCAGGTTTTCCCGTAGCTGGTCTGCATAGCAGAAAATGGCTGCCAGCAAGGGCTTCTGGGATGGATGGGTTGAGCGTTTGTTGCCTGTTTACAAACCCATCGGTTTAAGAATCTTGGGTGAAGATAGGACCGGAAAACAACGTAAATGTTTGAAGATCACAACCCCGCCGGCTGGGAGTGTTAGCACCGTAGACAATCACTTTCTCGAGTGATTTCCACTAAAACGGAAAGAGAAATTCGGGCCATTTTGTTATTGCCGCGATAAACGGATTTCGATTTTTCATTTATCTTCAAGTTCAACTCTCCAAAAATGCGAAGTTTTAAAAGGTTATTTAACTTAAAATCAATTTGGTTGAAAGGAACGATTCTGTTACCGCGGATTCTTTTCAAATCCATCTCCTTCACAGCGATGTATCAAATTTGGCAAAGTACTTTCTCTATGGAAGTGATAGAAAATTCATCGGCCATCATCTTAAGTCTATAAACAGATTCGAAGACCAATCCAAATTTTTACAGCGTAAGTTGCTATTTTCCAATAAGTCAAAGTATTTCCTAAAAAGGTGAATCAAATAATACAATGGCATAGTAACCAGGTCCACCACCAAATCCCATGTCGAAGTTGTAAGATTTTGTTTTAATCTTTCACATTCTTAGACTTGGATGGCACAACTAGAGTTCCTCGGTTATTTCACCTGGTTTAAAGGCATGGTTAATTCATGATGCTTTTCAATATATATATAACAGTTTTGCCCGAAAATCTCCGAAAGAGAAAAAGACCTTTCTGTACACTGTAAATTGAAAAAAAATGCGAAAACTTAGCAGGTGACTAGATATTACTTAGCAATAATTTGAGTTATTTCTTGTGTACGGCGCTTTTTAGGGGAAATAATGTATATATCACCTGCATAGCACGCTTTGAAATTGATTGAAATATACGTATAACGTGAATGACACACTTGAACATTAATGTATACGTCACCTGCATAAAAAAACCTGAAAGTTGAGATAAATGTATACTTACTAGAAAAATGCGCCTAAAAGTGGACATAAATGTGCATATAACCTTATAATCTTCAAAACACCCTTGAAAGTGGAATAAATGTTACCTGCATAAATCGCCTAAAAGTGGACATTAATGTGTACATCACGTGCATAATACGCCTGAAAGTGGACATTAATGTATATATCACGAGCATAAATCGTTTGAAAGTGGACATAAATGTATGTATTACCTGCATAAATCACCTGGAATAGTACATAAATGTGTATGTTTATGTGTGTATACATATAACCTTATAATCTGCATAATACGCCTGAAAGTGAACATAAATGTACATGTCACCTGCTTTAATCCTTTAGAAATTGTTTTCATTTGTCTGATTACCAGACTTTGAAAGCTATGGGGCAGTGAGTGACTCTGCTTGATATTCAAAACCAATATCCTAAGATATCATCAAAATAAATGTTTCATTTTTCTTTTAGTTTGTAAACTGGTTAAAAAGAAAGGTAAATGTTCGAAATTAATATCCATACTTTATGATGCTAAATATCCGTTTTGGATATTCCTTTGTGCAAATAAAGGGAATGGAGGAAAAACAATATTAAAACCTTGAATATGATAAAAATAGGCATATAAACAAGAACAGCAACAACAACCAAAACAAAACAAAGCAAAACAAAATGGACGGCTCCAAACTGTCTCAGAGAATGGCCGCCGAAACAGGAAGTTCTTTAAACCACGTCCCGAGGAGATGATTGGCTGAGAAGGAGAGATATGGACATTGGAAATTCTCGCGCTCTATCGTCAATGGCGCGTGATGATGCCTTCCCGCCACATCAAAGTTTGTGGAGCGTTTTACATCAGCGTTATCTCCCCTTGTATTGAGCTGTAAATTAGATCTATTAGTTCCTCCAGCGAGCACGGCAAACGGCGTGTTAGTTCCAGCAGCCCCGGAGAAACTTCGCACTAACTGTTTCCGTGAGGAATTGTGGGACAGTTTTGATAGTTGATGACACCTCGCACTCATCATGCGGAGTTAATTTAGTTAGTTCTAGCGAGGGGAGGATTTTTTTTTTTTGTCTAATATAGGAGAGTTAAGCCTTTTCTGAGAGAGAACTAAAAAAAAAAAATTTTTTCTTCAATATTCTATGTTTTCCAATAGTGCCACACAATCTATTTAAAAACAAACAAAACGAAATATGAATGTTATCTTTCTTTCATTTGCTCTTTAAATCTGGTTTTAGTAATTAAAAGGTTGGTCATGGTATAATTTTTTAGGTGAAATCTTTGCAATGCTTTGTGGGACATCAGGACACACACATAAATCTCATAGATAATAATTTCAGGCTTTTAATTTCCTCGCACAATAAGCCAAGGATGTTACAGCTAATTCGACTATTATATGTGTGAGTGTGTGTGTGTGTATGTTTTATGATATTATCATGGAGGTTTTGTAACTATCAAGTTAAAGTTGACAGAAGTATAACGGAAAGAGAACCGACGCTTTTATATATTCCTATTTTCCATCAAATCATTCAAAACGAAAAACGGGATCACTATTAATTTTATACTAGCTTTCACATGGATGAATTTTAAAGTCTGGCCCCTTCTTTGTAACTAAGAGGCGTGGAATTGTAAATCGACTCATGACTGAATCGACTCTGAAATCAAATTCGAAAATCCATCTTAATCTGGCTCTGCAATAACTTATTATCTATCTTCTGCTACTTCTACACATTACCGAAACGATAAAAAAGACATTTTAACTCGAATCTTCGCTTCCGCAAAGAACATCCGGGTAATTAAAAGAGACAGCAGGGGAGAGAACGGCTGGTCCCCCCGATTGATCCACAGGGTAGCCTCCCTTTGCCGAGGTCCTGTTTAATCAACGCCCGATAGGGCCCGCAACTCGTGTCACACGAACAAAAGGATGGCCAACAAATATTTGCTCGCCTCCCCTTGCTTAATTAATTGGGCCTAAAGTCCCGTGTGACGCCGTAATAATACTATGATTAAGTAGGCGCGAACATTGAGCAATTTCGGGACGGGTCCGAAAATGCGAGCAGGCGAACTGGGAGGGGGAGATAGGAGGCTAAAAGGGGTCAGATGGAGGGTAAAATCGAGAAGGGTGGAAAGATGGGGCTGGACTGATAATATTGGTGAGTGAATGGGTGAGTTTTGGAAGGGAAGATAATAACAAGGAGGGTTGAGAGAGAGAGAGAGAGAGAGAGAGAGAGAGAGAGAGAGAGAGAGAGAGAGAGAGAGGGAGGGAAGGAGGGAGGGTTGAGAGAGATAACGAGGGAAAGATAGTGAGGAAATGATAGGAGGAAGATATCAGAAACATATGCAGGGAGGGAGATAGATAGATTTATGGATGGATAGATCGATAGATGGATGAAGGAAAAAAAGAGAGAGTGAATAAACGAGAGATAGAGAGAGAAAGAGAGAGAGAGAGAGGGGGGAGACAGAGAGGGAGAGAGAGAGAGAGAGAGAGAGAAGGGGAAAAAAAAAGGGGGGGGGGGGAATTAACCATTTCAGAATTGAGCACTGCAATACATAAGTGCACGTAACGAAGGCTATAAGTATATTGAAAAACAAAACAAAACAAAGGTAAAACATAGTATTATAGCTAGCATTATATAATTATAATTTCATAAGTTCTTTTTAATCTTGCAATACATTGCTGAAAATGTGTTTATGGAATTGCTCCAATTGTAAGCAATTCCAAAAAAAATTACAAACTTACCATAAAAGAAACACTTTGTTTGAAATATACCAAGTCTAGGTAATGTTGATGCAGAGCGCATAATATCTAAAGCCTCGATTTAAAAGTTTTGAATATGATGAGATATTTTATAGGCTTTAAATTTTGAAATTAAAAATATCAACAGGAAGATTAGCAGCAACTTTTTTACAGTAACATTTTCGTTTAGTACCAATCTGTATTTTAATTGGCAATAAGTAAGTGTTATAAAACTTTCCCCACCAATGCTCAATAACGCAGAACTGAATATCTGGCTGATTGGTCTGACTGTGAACTGTAGTATAGTGATGATATGACCTGATTAAACCTAGATAACTTGTCATCTAAAGTAAGATCCAAATATAACTATGTGTTATTTGCTTCAAAGGTTGCCCATTTATAAAATTAGAATGTTGACCTTTCATGAACTTTCTTTCATCTGTTTCATTATTAATTTATTCGTTATTTCACTTTTTGTTTGTTTGTTTGATTTTTTTTAGGACGGGGAGAGGGGGGGGGGGAATTTCTATGACAAATGTCTTTTGCAGACATCTGTAATTGATATTAAAAAACATAGTTTAATCAGATTCATAGATGCGTGTATCATTTGCGAACATTTCACATAAAGATTTTGTACGGAAAAAGCCATTGAAATAAAAATAAAAACATCGATAGTCTCTTCTTTACTACCATTCTTGACTCTCTTAAAAATTTCCTGAATCTAGGTAACAATGGCAGTGTCGAGTACTGCATTATCTGGTTCATTTAATTTAAGTAAAAATGGCAGTGTCGAGTACTGCACTATCTGGTTTATGAAATCTAGGTAACTATGGCAGTGCCGAGTACTGCACTATCTGGTTTATGAAATCTAGGTAACTATGGCAGTGCCGAGTACTGCACTATCTGGTTTATGAAATCTAGGTAACTATGGCAGTGCCGAGTACTACACTATCTGGTTTATGAAATCTAGGTAACTATGGCAGTGCCGAGTACTGCACTATCTGGTTCATGAAATCTAGGTAACTATGGCAGTGTCGAGTACTACACTATCTGGTTTATGAAATCTAGGTAACAATGGCAGTGTCGAGTACTACACTATCTGGTTTATGAAATCTAGGTAACTATGGCAGTGTCGAGTACTACATTATCTGGTTTATGAAATCTAGGTAACTATGGCAGTGTCGAGTACTACACTATCTGGTTTATGAAATCTAGGTAACTATGGCAGTGCCGAGTACTGCACTATCTGGTTTATGAAATCTAGGTAACTATGGCAGTGCCGAATACTGCACTATCTGGTTCATGAAATCTAGGTAACAATGGCAGTGTCGAGTACTACACTATCTGGTTCATGAAATCTAGGTAACAATGGCAGTGTCGAGTACTGCACTATCTGATTCATTAAATTTAGGTAACAATGGCAGTGTCGAGTACTGCACTATCTGGTTTATGAAATCTAGGTAACTATGGCAGTGTCGAGTACTGCACTATCTGATTTATGAAATCTAGGTAACTATGGCAGTGCCGAGTACTGCACTATCTGGTTTATGAAATCTAGGTAACAATGACAGTGTCGAGTACTACACTATCTGGTTCATGAAATCCAGGTAACAATGGCAGTGTCGAGTACTGCACTATCTGGTTCATGAAATCTAGGTAACAATGGCAGTGTCGAGTACTGCATTATCTGGTTCATTTCAAGCTTAATGACAGATTAAGTAGCAGATGAATGGAACTCTAATTTCATCTCTATCATAGGTAAAAAAGAGTATTTTAATCCTGTCTGCACTAAGATTAAACCAGACTGCTATCAACTCGGTACAGTTTATTTTTTATAAAACAGATGTTTTAGTTAAGTTAATGAATTCTAGACTATTACGTCTGTGGAAAAATTAGAAACCTGAAAAATTCTTGAGAGTTGCACAAACTAAGTAAGAAACGATAACCTATGACGCCGTATATCGTATCAGCGAGTGTTGAATTGTACCTGCATGGGTGTAGACCTCTCCCTCCAGCAGACTCGTGTTTTTATTTTAATTTGTTGAACATAGTTTCATATCGCATCGATATTATAATAGTAACCGCAAATCTCAAAATTACGCAGTTTACAAGCAACAAGGGGGAAAACTATTCTACAATACACTCATGTGCTATCATACTATTTAGAATCAAATGCGTGTCAAAAGTTGAAAATAAATGAAAGAGAAAAGAGACTGAGAATGATTATACGTTAAGCAACTGGACCTATAAAGGTTGTCAATATACCAAGGAAAATTCTGAATTAGATCAGAAATTTCAAATATTAAAATCTATCTCAGGAATGATAAAGGATATCAGTTATTAAAATACCAAACAAAAACAGGATTTCTATCTTATGAAGGGTTTGGAAAATACCTTTGCGTGTTGAAAGGGTAATTAAACGCTTACACTAAGTCTTATGTTAATACTATAATTCATTATGATATAATCTCAGTGCTTGTGAAATTTCACACAGAGCCGCAAAAATAACCAGCAATGCTAAAATTACTTGTTTAGAGGCTTTGTAATATCTGTTTCCTAGGCTACAATTTACTTTCGCTTAAAATTTTTCTTTGGTACCATTTAAAAAAAATTGCTAGAAAAGCAATAATTATTGCAATATTTCAAAACAGTTCAATCAATTTAAGATTGTATTGAAAACTTCAGGTTATGCAACAAAAAATAATTTTTGTTGCATGCACAATTGTACACAAGCCCTCTCGGATCAAACTTTTCCCCCTTAATACTCTTGCAAATTCACAACTTTTCATCATTTGAGCGACAGGATCCTTTGTGTTTTTCATGCTCACACTGCGAATAATTTCAAAGAACGCCAGGCATCTTTGAGCATAACAAACTGGCAAACCTTGTTTATCAATTGGAACGGATATTTCCGCTGACACGAGCATCGGAAACCGAAATGAAATGTACTCTGGGCTTAAAGAACGCAGTCCGAGAAGAGACCTTAATTTGAACTGGTGTGGACAAACATTTTGCGCGCCATTCCTAGCCCGGAGCTCTGAAGGCTGCCGCGAAAGGACGTGATTTTTGATGGTGCGTCGCGAAGTCAAGAAACTCGCCTGGTGAACAATAGCCTTAATTGTTGTCCGAATTGTTGCAGATTTGACAAAGACAATGGCTGTTGGGGGGTATTTGGATGCCATTATGCTAAAGTGGGGAAATGAGGAGAGGGAGAGTTGTGTTTGTTTATCGAGAGGGTCATGGAGAGGAAACGGGAGATTTTTGAGGACAACTTTCTCTGTCAACAGACGCACACGCGACAGAAATGGTCCAAGTACTACATCTTTTGTGAGACTTGTTTGTATGTTATTGGCATGTGTGTGGCATGGGTGTGTCTGTATGTGTGTGTGTGGATGGGTGATAAAGTGAGCGCCAGAGATAGAGGGAGAAATTAAGAAAATGAGAGTCATGCCGATATATAAGAGAGAGAGATAGGTAGATAGATAGATAGATAGATAGATAGATAGATAGAGAGAGAGAGAGAGAGAGAGAGAGAGAGAGAGAGAGATTGATAGATATAAAAATATACAACAACCTCGTCCTCCGCTTGAAACACAAGCCTATTCAACTGGTTAGAGCTAATCTAAAGAATTCAATACGTGTTTGTAATAATTGCTATTTTTTTTCTTCAATTCTACCAGTGTTTCCATCCTAAAATTAGCGAGTTCGATATTCCGTCATGTTTAGTGTAACAAGGAGATGCAGTGATCATTCTGATTAGACTTGCGGTTTAAACAAACTCGAAAAGGATAAACCAATTTCAATAATGGGCTTTGATGAAGAAGACATTGCTTTGAAGAGAGAGAGATTGAAAGAGAGAGTGAGTGAAATGAGAGAAGAGAGAGAGAGAGAGAAGAAAGAGAGAGAGAGAGAGAGAGAGAGAGAGAGAGAGAGAGAGAGAGAGAGAGAGAGAGAGTTAAAAAGGCTAGGGTAAACAAGGGTTCTTCCCCTTTAGTTTGATCTAGGTTTCTTTAGTATTTTTTTTTCCTGCTAATTTGGGAAGGGTGTCATCGGTCCTTGGTTGTGACTTTATTCTAACTTGTTTCACGAGAAGAAAATAGCTTCATTGTTTCCTAATTGAGCTGCGCTGTGTTGACTTCTAAAGTCAAAAATTGATTCTTATTTTTTTTAGGATCGCAGAAAATAATTCGCAAGACAGTGTCCCATTAAATTTGGTTGTTTGCAAAGCTACCTTTCTGTCTGCGAGTGTGTGTTTGTGTGTGTGTCTTTGAGTGTGTGTGTGTGTGGGGGGGAGGGGCAGAGGACATTTGAGGAGGGTTGGAGGTGCGGAGGAAGGTGAAGGTGACCTCTATATTTATACATTTTAAACATTATATTGGAGTTGACAGACACATGTCGATGTTTATCTGTCTTTTCTCTTACATCACTTTCGTATTTTATTAGATCGTAAGCTGAGAGGCACGGGATGCACGTCATGGGTGTAATAAATTTGAATCTAAAATAGGATATAATATTGCAAGTTTCTTCATTCCATCTTCTGTTTTGTTCTGTTTTTTTCTCTTAATATTAGCCAGATTTCACCCAGTACACAATAAAAGTAGTGCCTGCTGATTTCTATGTATATAGTTAAAACATATTTATATCAAACAATTCAGTTACAGGGGCATTATAATTTTTTTAAAAAGTATTTGATAGAAATTGTTTAAATGAGTCGTTTTTCTCGCGTTGAAATAATACAATAGGTGAGCTCTTATTTTGAACTTGAAAGAATCCAAATAAGAAAATCGGGGAGATTCTAGGAAATAGAACGAGAAATAATTATATTTGTCGACTATAACCCTTGATCTTAAAACAATCGGCTGTGGTAACTTTGTAGTTTTCATTAAATTCTTTTACTTTTGAAATAATATAAAATCTGAAAAAAAAATTATCGAGAATTCTCGTGGGTTTTTAAAAGAAGTCGTATACAGAATAATTTCCAATACTTTTTTTTTGTTTGATTTATAAAACTTCTGTATTTCTAACTGTGGGGTGAAAAAATTAATGAATTCGTAACAAAAAAGATATGTAAAGTGATTACGTGATCTGTGTCTTATTTTCATTTTGAAAAACATTTAGGTTTGAATATTGCCTTGAGTCTCATACAAATTGACAGAATTAGCAGTTTTATACATAACTTGTAAAATCTAGGCAGTTTTATTTTATCTTTTCTTTTCTCTGTATAGCTGCAGCTTTTTGCGCATAAGATTTTATCGGAAGCTATGGAAAAGACAAAAGCTCAGTGCTTTTATCATGCAGTTTTAAAAACTTGGGTGTTTATAAATATATCAAAATAAAATTGAATATCCACATTTTACTTGTAACTGGTTCATTAATCATAAAGAACTAATGTTATTTCATGCAGCTACCTTCCCTTGTTGTCTATGACATTACATTACTTGAGCGCTGGTGGCTGTGAAATCAGAGCGTCCGCCCTAGTAGCAACAAGAATACTCTTCAAAGATTCGAGTCTCCACATGGTCGGGATGTGAATTTAGGACCTCATCTTTTCACTGCCCGGCGAGAGATTAAGTTTGATATGCAAAAAGGCTTAAAATCAACGTGTTGCGTGCGGGCTATATCAAGCGATAAAGAAAGTAAAATATAGCTACAATATTGAGATATAATAAGAATATTTAGGTTATTTTGTAAAATCCAAAACTAGTTATAAGTCCTTTGGAAGATTTGTTTTGATGCAGTTTTAAAGTAATGGTTAATTTAGATTTTCACAAATCGCTGATTTTCACAAATCGCTGCACCAAGAGGTAATTTTTGAGGGAATTTATAGCTGATTTAAAAAAAAAGATTTGAAAAATACAAAACAAAGGAAATCGACTTATTCTGTTCTTTCCCAATCGGTTTTTAGATCATTTAAGGCGTTTATTAGAAAGCTGCGAATTTTCGCATTAAGTTCATAAACGTGCACTGCCTTGCGGAAATTCTTAGCCGCGCAGTTTTTCAAACCTAGATGATAAAGAATGTTAAAAAAAAACAACCTGTAAATATATTTGGGTGTTACAAAATTAGTTGACAGTCCTTCGAAGCTGTTTTTGCATGTTTAACCCCAAGTAAGTGCCAAGTTGTTTATATACAACGGAAATATAAATAGCAAGGACGGTATTATGGACCATTTTTGTTTCTGTCTATCATATCTCACTTATATACAACTTCTATTAATGCATATTTATTTGATCTTGTTTTATTGCTCTTTGATGCTTTTTTTTTTTAATTAGTCTGACTAAAACTGATACAAGAGACAGAAACAAATATGCCCACCATTTGTATAAGAAACAGTAATAGGTTGGACTAACATTGATACAAAAGACAGAAATAAGTCTGACTAATATTGCCACAAGAGACAGAAATGAGTCCAACTGAAAAGTGTATATATTTTTTTTACATTGCCTTAATCTACGTACAAACATATCTCCACAACAAAAATGAATCTTTTTAGATGTAAATAAAACAAAAGGATCACACTTGACCAACAGTACACGATTTGATAACCTGAGACCTTCTGTACAATGACGTGACCGTGAGGTGGAGTCAGTGACAGAGGAAAGGACAGCAGCAGAGACCAACTGTTGGTGGACAATGACCGTCTCAGTACTAAACTGTTGGTGGAGACAGGCCCATAATGCCGTGCTAGTCGAAATGTAAACAAAGCCTCTCAATGTTTTTTGTTCGCCCAGAGTTTGCCGAAGATTCTAATGCTGTGTCGAAAATGTAAATATCTGTTCCATTGAAGCCTAGTTGTGGAACTATAGGCTCCTACCTGCACTTGCCTTTTTGCCGCCTGTGTGCAATGAGAAAGAACAACAATTTCTTCGTTTGATTTTCTTTTTTTTTCTCTATAAGTTTAACGCGTTCCTCCACTGGTTATTTCAAGACTTGCTCGTTAGCTTACGTTATTATCGTCAAAGAGAAAAGAATGGGTGTTTGTGTAGATCTACAGCTCCTAAGTTTCTCGTTTAAACCTTTACTGAGACTTCGACTGTCTTCAGGGCAGAGGTGAGGTTGTTTGGTTATGATCTGAAACCAATATCTGATGTTCTAGTCGAGAATCGAATCTGGATCTCCCTCATTGCCAGTTCAGCACTCTTTTAACTGAACCATCGGCAGAGCTAGAGACAAGTTTTTAATCGGTTTGATCTAAAATATGATCAAAAGATAATAATAAAAGCATCGTCTTTCCGGGTATCTTTGTCGAACTTGATGAAAAACGAGATTTTTACACTAAAATAAATACAATGAAACTCCAGAAACTAGGTGATAATTAAAGAAAAATTTGATAAAAAAAATATTAGACATTCAGTCTTTGAAAAAAAGTTTAAAAATAAGAATTTTTTTACAAATTGTCCAACTCAAACATAAAACTGTCTTATTTCCAAGTTTGTTTACTTTATCCGAACTATCAAAGTTTTTTTGAGTCAGTACTTAAACCAAGGCTGAAGTCACACATTTCTCAAGCTATGACCTCACCAGCCTTGATCAAACTCTCTCTTCTCTCCTCAACAGCTGCAACAGATGTTTTGGTCACAAAGACACCAGAAGAAAGGCATAGTTACCACATTGTTTTGTCCCGGGTGAATGGAATTACCTCCCCTACGGGCTGCTGTTTGATGGGACTCAACCATGTTAATAGTAAAGTTATCCCCCCTGATTAGCTTTGATAACAGGATGAGTTGTGTTGACTCTTGCTGAGCCTGCATCCTTTTGTTCCAGCAGAAACAGACGAGGCTATTGTTTCTCTATGTAAAGGTCCTTTTTCAAAGCTTGTAAAAAAATAAAACACAGCAATTGATTAAAAAAGAAAAAAAAGCTTAATAGGGTTATATGCACCAAAGTGACTGTTACCTACTACTTGAAGGCAGGTAACAAATTTCCGATTCCAAAATAATCTTAAGAAATGAAAAAAAAAAAAAAAAAGAAAAAAGAAATAGAAAGTTCATTGTGAAAAAATTGGAATATCAAAACAGAATATCCTACCTAACAGTTCACAAAAGGAACAGTGTAACACAGTTCTGAATAATTCATAAAAATTAGATACGGTAATTAACTTTACAAAATCAAAGTAAATGAGCAGATAAATTTCTCGTAAGGCAGCTCACCTTAAGATACTTTTTGCGAGAATAAGAATAATTAACTGATTTTATAAAATCCAAATCTATTTACAGATTTAAAAAAAAAGCATTCTCCACCATGTAGATTTAAATAATGATTAAGAATTCCCGCACGGCAGTGCACTTTTGGTGCGAAAAGTCACAGTTTTCTAACAAGCGTTTAAAAGGATCTAAAAACATATTAGTCGATTTCCTTTATTCATAATTTTCTCTCAAGCGTTTCAAAGGATCTTTAAATATCGGCACAAAGCCCCAACCTGACAATTAAGACAGAATGCTACACATGCATGGTTTTTTAAATTCACCATAAAAAAGTTAGCATGTATCATTACTGTATGAAAAAAAAAATTATCCTTATTACATTTCAAGACTGTCCCATTTTGAACCATAAAAGCTCCAAAATTCCTTCCCAAATAGAAGTCTAGAAAATACACGCATTGCAGAAAAACCAAGCTATATTTCTGCATAATGCAGTGCGTTATTATATGCGATTCAAGAGAGAGAAGTCTAGTAATAGGTACTTGAAAAATAAACTTAAAATGGATTTTACTGAATTTCTTACAAAGGAAATGATTTGATATTTCCTCTTAACCTATTGGATGAGACGCGCATGTTTGTCTAAGTTTCTAGAGAAAGCTCACGATTTGTATTGTCGGAGGTCACTCTAGCTGCATTGGGTGAGCGGTAAAACTAAAGTAAGAATATCGTTTTATCACCTTCTGTTTCAAACTGGGCAATGTAATAGGCATTAGAATTCCCACAAATTAAACTGAGTACAAGACATGTTTTGTTTGACCTTTTTCAACTAAAAAAAATGGAAATAAAAAATGCATGATTATTTATTAGGCAAAGTAAAAGAAAAAAAAAATTAGGAACTATGATTTAAAAAAAAATAGTGAAATTGATATCAATCTGAAATTTTAGTATTTTTTTTATTTGCATTTGTACTAATAAAGTATGAGATGAACGTTCTTAAGGTATCTAACTGGCCCTAAGCAGAATTTTATGGGCATTAAAATTTGAAAGTCATGAGTAGGGTAAAATTTTCTTGTCGACATTTGGAGAGAAGTAGAGTTAAGTGAGAACTGTTTTCCGTAAATAAGATCCTTTTACAATTATGTGATGAGCTTTTAGTGATATACGCCCACCTTGGTGTAAAATAACTTATGGATGCCTGATAGCTGTTTTAGGTAGGGAAGGAACAAACCAGAAAACATAAAATAATAGAGGTTGACCCCCAACCCCCCCCTCCCCCAAAAAAAAAAAAAAAAAAAAAAAGAAAGAAAGAAAAAAAAAACACTGAGTGATGTCATCGAGAGGGATTTGGAGTCAGGAAGCATGGCTATGGACAATGACCTCCACAGAGTGACCATGATGAAACTCACTTTCCTGAAGAGGCATGCTCAACGAAGGAGAAAGAAATACCCAGCTCGACATTAGATTTCTCTAGTAATACAATTGACGTGCATGAAAGCCTTTAGTATTGTGATATTTTTACACTATCATGCAAAGACAATCTTCTGTTCACTGGGTCAAAATTGACCTAAAACGTCTCTAAGACTTAGTCCAGTAACTGTTAACATCTGAAGCTAATCACTGGGGCCATCTCAGAGCGAGGCTCTTCCTGTAGACCAATCGGGTCCCAATCAACTGTTCATCGCCCCCCAGCAATCCACCGTTTCCAGTCCGCAACTCGAGATTCTCCCAGCCCGCAGTAAGCAGATTACTGCAGGAGCACGATGGAACGCGACTGCTATTTAACATAGACTAATCAAATTTTGCCCGATCTTTCCTCCCGCAATTTCTACTCCGTCTCATCCCCCACCCCTTCCTCTACCGAATCGATCTCTATTCAGTTTCAGCCCCCTCACCCTCTCTCCCAGCCACACAGCCACACAATGCCTCTGGTTTCGAGAAATAGAATAGATCCCGACAGACAGGGTAGAGCTGCGCGAGACGTCGACGCCATGTTGCTAATACAGCTGCGGCCGGCAGTATAATTCAATATGGCGCTCTCTTCCGGCTACATTTTCCACCGGTCTGATCTCGTTAGCGCGTGCGCAACTTCCGAATGAAGCAGCCAATCACGAGCTTGAGATTTGTCACGGAAGTGGCCGCTTTGCTAGGCTAAGCGATATTGGCCATTGACGGAAAGTGGATACTGTGAGGGGACATTACTCGACGCGCCCAGTTAACTGAATTATTATTCATGCCCACACGCCTCGGTCGATGCCACAGGGGGAGAAAGGAGAATTCATCGGTTATCTTCATCTCTTATGGTTTGCTGACAGGCCCATCTTGAGTTATGCCCCCTTCATTATTATAGATTATGTCTGAGACCAAAAGAGCAGGCACCTCTGTCTCTACCCTATACAATTCTCACCGCCTTTTACCGTAGCAGTCACCACAATAACCTCTTGCTCATCTCACCGAAACAAACCTCTCACTTTGAACTCCAGTTACAGATTCACAGCCAATCTTTTAGGCCCTCCTCAGCCGAGCTGGCGTTACCCAATTATTTCTAATTTATTCATTGTCGCCGAAGTCCTCGGATTGTGATGAAGTATTCACTCATAAGATAATATAATGAACCGACTGCTCTTGGTCATTCATTTAAGTCTTCGCCGAGGCAAAGACCCTCTAGCAAAATGTGGTTTCAGGAAAGATTATTTTGAATACATGATCAAAACAATCTACTAAATGGAATGGCGATTAAGTGAAAAACTTGAGCATCAAAACTTGGAGTTTGTTAATGCAAGTCAAAGTTCTTTCACTTCGAGAAAAGCATCATGGAAATTTACATAGAGTTAAAAATAACAAGATATCCGAAAATTTTTGACACATCCATAGAGGCGAGAGTCAGAGCGGAGAGCAATCCGATATATCATACAACTAGCTTTTAGAGCAATTACAGACCAGAAACCATATTTATCGTTGTGTCCATTCTAAAAGTACTAAATTGTAGTTTAAAAAAAACAACGAAGACTAAATACATGTACTGCAATTTTGGCTTATTTTTTCCCTACGCAATTCAGCAGACAAATAAGTACATAAATAAATAAAAAAGAAAAAAAAAAGATGATTTTTACGATCTTACACAACATTTTACCAACTTCTTCAACCTTTTGGAAATTGAAGACTTTTTGGTGGTCTTTTAGAGTATAGATTTCTTGTGGAAATACCATTGACGCGCCTGAAAACACTGAAGTTTTTTTTTGAAGTTTACTAGAATCTTCAAAATGCTAGGGGAAAGTTACATGTCTTCACAGAATGTCACAGGAAAAAAGTTTCGATGATAAAAAAACCTAAGTCAACTAAAATGATCAACACATCTGTTCCTTGAACATTTCTAAGCCGTCGGCCTTTATGTGTGGAAGACATGTCCAAAAGGTATAACCAGTATTGACTCCAAAGAAGGCTTGAGAAGTTAATCAAAATAATGTTGAATAAGTTGAACACCGCAAATAATGTGCCTGAGATGTTCAACAATAAAGCCAAGTACACATCATTTGCCTTGAGCAATAGCAATGGTTGCGACTTAGTCCTTAAAGAATTGTGCACAGCTCAGTCTTAAGCTTGTACTGACACATGAGGCAATAAGAACATTTTTAGCTAGTTTGGGAAAACCTAATCTATTTATAGACCCTTGCAATATCATCTAAGATAATTGTAAGCTACAAATTTCCGCATGCAGTGCAGCTTTAGGCTTTTTTTTTTTTTTTGATGAAATTCATAGCTTTTTCTCTCTTTTTTTTGTGTATAAATTTGTGTGATCTTCACAGCTAAGTGACAAGGAAAAGCAAGTTTTCTGCATTCGGTAGTGGCGTTCTTGAAACTTTAACTATCTAGCGCAATGAACAGTTGACACGATTTTACAAATCAATGCATGGTAAAGAAAACTTTCATGATGTCACTTTTCCTCTTTCTCTACCGTCTCCCCTCCCCCTCCCCCAAATTCCCCAGCCCTTTCCAGATTTCCCCAGCCCTTTCGCCCGCCTAAATAATGCATTTTTTTCGCAAATTTAAAACATTCCATTAAACGCCGTTGCGTTAAAAAAATCGGCTTTTACTTTATTAAACTTGAGCAAATTCAGCCAGCAAGATCTAAAATAAATTGAGCATGATTGCTGCTTGTGGGTTGACTACTCAAAACACGGATAGAATTTCTCCTAGTCCTTTTACCCTTTTCAAAATCAGTTTGATTTTTATCGTTATGTGGATGAATTATACTTTTATCAAGGAAAAAAATTGAATAAAGATCAGGAATATTTTGATGTTTGATTAACCCAATAAAGAAAGTTTCTTTTGTTTTTGTTTTTTTTAATGTATTTGTGTGAAAATTCGACGTACACAGTTTTTAAGTGTGCACTACTTTAAGAATGTCTTTTTTTTTTTCTTGTTTCACTCACTCTCGTTTTTCCATGTTAAGAATTGTTTACTTTTGACCTAAGAATTGAAAACCTCTGTCACTTCACAGAATGGAATGACCTCGTTTCATCAAGGCATGTGCGTTCAATTGATGTTCACAATTTGAAAAAGGATAAAACTTGTTCTTATTTTCAGTCCTAATTGCCCTTCGTCCTTTTTCCTTAGATGAGGAATTTTTCTTAACGCTTCCATTTTTTCCTTGTGAATGTAAAGCAACACTGTTGCCAAGGAATGAAAGGATCTTTATATAATCTTCATGTGTTGAAGTTAACATCTTTTCATTAATACACATGTATAATCGTATTTGAAGAAGTTATATAGAACAAATGTTCTAATCTCAACATTTTATAATTGTGTCTTCCGTGTCATTTGATTGTCATTTTTTTTTTCGTCCCTTGATATTCTTGGGTTTGCTCTCAGCAATCTTTAGTTTTGGGAGAATCTGGGAGGATGTAAGAATTAGATAGGGAATGCTCAGAATATACGCTGTAACAGTTTCCCTGAATTTCTCCAATCTAGCTCGGAACCACTGCGTCTGTGAAAAAATCAGCTCCCTTAGTTAAGCTCCAACTTGCTCAACTGCTAGCACCATTGTCTGACGCACGTACAGATGAAGCTCCCGCCATTGTCTCCCCTTGCTGCCCTTAATCCCAGGTGTTGTTTCCCCTTGATTGTCCCGTAACTGCGCGATTAGATGAATTATCCTCCTTTGATCGTTCATTCACACCGTTAGATGGCGGGGTATAAAGTAAGTTTCTAACAGGTAGGAAGTTAACGTTCCAAACGCTGGAAATCTGGCGAAATATCGGGGGATTAAAACTCAATTGCGGCCATTGGGCTTATCTTATCGCTGTGGATTAATATCAGAGACAGGCGGCTTGTTGCGATTTCTCGCAAGGCAAACAAATCTACGAGGAGATAGATCGGGGTACTTTATTAATACATGGAGGTGGTCGAGAGTACTAGGTCGTTGAAGAAAGGGGTGAAGCTGAGGGGAAGGGAGAGAGAGAGAGAGAGAGAGAGAGAGAGAGAGAGAGAGAGAGAGAGACAGACAGACAGACAGACAGACAGACAGATAGAAAGAGAGAGAGAGAGAGAGAGAGAGAGAGATCAAGACAGAGAGACAAACGGACAGACAGACAGATAGACAGACAAAGAGACAGAGAGACAGAAACAGAGAGAGAGGCAGACAGACAGAGACAAAGTGAAAGAGTGGGAGAAGAGGACAGTGGAAGAATAACTGTGGCTTTAAAGAAAAACTGCTTGCAGCGCCTCTGTTTTCACTATTATTATTATTGTTATTATTATTATTATTATTATTATTATTATTATTATTATTATTATTATTATTATTATTATTATTATTATTATTATTATTATTATTATTATTATTGAATATAGATGTTCCTCCTGTTTCAAATAAGCCGAAGTAAATTTGAGCCGATTAACTTCGGAAAGATGTCAGCCCTGTGTTTTCTCTTTGGTGACTCCTCAGCTGATCAAGAAAACTTCTGATTTTTTTTTTTTTTAATTTTTCACACCCGACACTATCCCAACCTTATCCTAAGTATTCTCTGCGTCCTATTACCCGAAGATCGAGTATATCAGGGAGACGGACAGATTTTCTACACATCACACCTGTGTGCACAGAGACGGACCAACTGATAACCCGCCGAATGTTCATGAGGATAAATTGACGTGCCTGGACCAGGGAGATTGGGGACTAACTGCTGGCCGGGCGGTTGGGAATTCCCAATAGATCTGGTCTCTAATAAAAGACATGGCTGCGGATTACAACTTTAATAAAGACTTGACGGGGCAATGTCATGGCCGATTAAAGAATGAGCCATGTAAGGTGGTAGTTCTTGTATTGTCACCATGATCTAGATTCTAAGTGAACTAGATTGGCCGATTTTAGAATGACCCATGTAAGGTGGTAATTCTTGTATTGTCCCTATGATCTAGGTTAACTAGATTGGCCGATTAAAGAATGAGCTATGTAAGGTGGTAATTCGTGTATTGTCACAATGATCTAGATGAACTAGATTGGCCGATTAAAGAATGACCCATGTAAGGTGGTAATTCTTGTATTGTCACAATGATCTTAGTGAACTAGATTGGCCGATTAAAGAATGACCCATGTAAGGTGGTAATTCTTGTATTATCAATATGATCTAGGTTAACTATATTGGCCGATTAAAGAATGATCCATGTAAGGTGGCGATTCTTGTGTTATTTCAATGACCTAAGTGAAGTAGATTGGACATAGAAGTTGTTATCATTAGGCTAAAACTTGAGACTTGTGGCCGTATAAAGGTCTAGAGGTGGATGAGCTTCATAAAGAATATTAAACCCTGGATTCCCAAACGAAGCGCTCATGGTTGGACAACCCGTCACTACAGAATACAAGTTATGTGTATATTTTTTCATATCAGAACTTTTCATATATTCCACATCCATCGTAAAAAATGGTTTATCTAGAGATCTTTTTAAAAAAGGTTTATGACCTAAGAGATGGTGCTAACTAGCGATGCTATCCTTCATTTCGTTTTGCTGACCAGCGGGTCATGGTCTGACCTTTTGACTTTTTGCCATGCTGAATATTTATCCTAATTGTGATTTAAATAGCTTATTAATGCAGATAAGTGTTTGTAGAGGACAGATTTGTTTTTTGGTTGTTGTTTTTAACTGAAAAAGAAAACCAAAACAATAACATAAAACCTTAAACTTAAAATCTAAAATAGCAATAGGCACATTTTGACAAAGTAATTGTAGAAAAAATTCTCAGAGCCATTCCCTATTCCACCTAAATCCTAAAATGGATGTCAAAACATAATCACCAATGAATCTAAAACTTGGGATACAATCAAAATAAGTCGGTCTCTTTCATGCCTTGTTTATTTAGAACCGGAGATGACGTCAGGCTAATTTTCCCTTATAAAAAACATCTTCTGCAGATTCCCCGATGGAACGTCATTAACTTTCCTGACTAACGGCCACAGTAGCACGTCCTGCGCATGCCTACTCGCGATAGATCTAAAATGTTTAACCTGAACCACTTTATCCGTGGTTATCTCCCTCAGTATCAGATCTACAAACCGGCGGCCAGGGGAGGTAAGATCACACGAGCTCAATGTGCAAAATGACGTGCGTGATTGTCTTCTCCTGTAAAGGGATTAAAATATTGGCAGCCGCCAGTCTGGACTTAGAATTCACAAACAAATGTTTCATTAATTTTTCACAGGTGTTTAAGAGGTATCGACTGACGAAATATGTGAATACTGCAAGCATGCCAGAACTTGTAGCATTAGATCATAACTATATGTATGAGACTTGTATTGGGAATTAACGGATTTAGTTTAGAAACAGAATGAAGCGTTGGTTTGTATTATAGGACCATTAAGCTGAGGGCGTTAAATTGCGTGTTGGGAGGTTAGAAGAAAAATGTTTTTAGAGATGAAAGACAGGGAGAGAGAGAGAGAGAGAGAGAGAGAGAGAGAGAGAGAGAGAGAGAGAGAGAGAAAGAGAGACACACACACATAGAAAGAGATAGAGATAGACAGAGAGAGAAAGAGAGAGACACACACACGTAGAAAGAGATAGAGAGATAGATAGAGAGCGAAAGAGAGACACACACATAGAGAGAGATAGAGAGAGACACACACATAATTATAGAGAGATAGAGAGACAAAGAGAGAGAAAGAGAGAGAAAGAGAGAGAGAGAGAGAGAGAGAGAGAGAGAGAGAGAGAGAGAGAGAGAGAGAGAGAGAGAGAGAGAGAGAGAGAGAAACACAAGACAATAAATCGAAATTATTTTGATTCAAGATCCATCTATGACTCTCAAACAAAACACAAGCAGTCTTTTCGTTGCACAAAACACAGGTGAGAATTTTTAGGATTAGATCGTACACATATTCTAGAAATTTTGATTTAGGTTGGACAAAGATGTCAAACAACAATATTTTGGGGGGAAAATCAGCACAAACATGATGTAAAATAAAATTATGTTTTCAAGCGTTCGGACGTCATAAACAAATATTTGAAGTTTCAGAGTGGTGTAGTTTATGAGAGCATTGCGAGTGAAAACTAGCGCTTTTAAGATAATTATAGATAATGCAAGATTATTTAATGTTTCTTAGTTGTATTTTGAATTAAAATAACAAAGGCTCTCTTGGTGTTTGCAACCATACAGTCGTATAAATCACGTACTCGAATTTTGATCATCGAAAGAAAAAAAACATGACTAGTTTTCAGCGAAATAAAACCACTTTACAGAACTGCAGTTACGTTATTGTTATCATCAACAACAATAAGAAAGACAGGACCTGGTACTCTCAGAATATTTCTATGACAGAGATGTATGAAATAGGCTCTTCACAAAACCCCTTTATTTATATCACAAAATATAAACTAAAAAATCCGCTGGACGAGCTGTGTTTATTTTTTTAGCTAGAGTTATACTTCCTTTCAGTGAAGCTTCCTGGTGGATTGATTGATCACTAGATTTGGGAGTTTTGTAATGCCTCAATCCTCCACATCTGACGGAACTCTGATCTCTCTAACGGGGCAGCCGAAAATACAGCCACGGGAAGATATTAGTGGTGAAGCAACCGACTCTATTTATCTTATTAACCTTTCTATTTTCCCCCTTTTCCCGATTTCTTTACGTCCCATCGATTCTCGCTCAGTTCTGCCGCTATGGAGCCATAATAATACATTATCTTCAATCTCATCCCCGGCAAGTTAAGAGCCAACAATTGGAAACGTTATTACTTCGCAGTGGTCTCCCTCTGTCGGTGGCCAAGAGTCCCGACAACGCCATTCCGATATTATGGACAATACAATTATCTCTGCTATCGAATGGCGGTGATTCCGGCCACATCATTGGCGTGTCCCTCTAGTAGTCAGGACTACAGCAACGCTTAAGCCTCGAGAAAACACGCGTCTCTATCTCTGCTCTTTACGAGATGAGGGTAAGGGTAGGAGTGCAGAGGGCAGGCCTTTATCCCTGACCAGTTGACCATCGCTTTCATCACAATAAACTGGACAAAGTGGCCAGACAGCACCAGTCCATGAAGTATGATAACTGGTCATAAATCTGAGCTCTTGGCAGCCACTGAGACTCTGAGAGGCTTGAGACATTTGAATCAGACGGACATGTCCAGTTCTTGGTAGCCCGCTCTGGACGGTATCAAACAAAACACAGGTGGTCTCTGGGGCTACAGGTTTTTACATTTCCTGCCCATAAAGATAATTTCTGTAACTGCTTTTTCTAGAGTTGTGGAGGTTTAGGTAGGGGAGTTTAGACAGGTGCGTTTAAGACATTGCGCCCAACAGCACCAAATCCACAGTTTTACTGCAGAGTTTAGAGTGCCAGAGATTGAGAGCAACATATAAAGAAATCCTCAGGGTGACGGCAAGGTTTAAAGTGACATTATAATTTATGACATCACTCAAGCACTTATCCGCAACTCAAGAGTTGACAATGATGGAAATCAAATCAAACTAAAAAACACACGCTTGTTTTAATGTTGGGTTCAAAGATAATTAAGAAATATTATATTACCGCACTTTTAACACACTTGGAATTTAATTTTCCAGCAAGTCAAATTATATGAATTTGGCGGTTACTTTATTTTTTTTCTTCTCATCTTGTCATTGTATAAAAGTCTAACCCGTTCAGATGGAAAAATCTCAATATTAATTTTGTTTATTTTTTGTCTTTTTCAACATTTCTTGGAAATAAAAATTGTATACGGTGGGCTATAAAAGTCATCCTTTCTTTTTCTCACTTCAGATTGTGTAAAAAAAAAAAAAACAGAAGGAAAGTAAATATGTATTTTAAGTAACCATGAAGTGTTCTCTAAACCGGTGCCAATTGTTATTATTATTTTTTTTCCCGTCCACAAACATAATCGTCTTGACCATATTTTCGTGATTTCAAGTCGTCTTCGATCCAGAAATGGATCTGGTTTTCACGTCAATCTGATACACCAGCCGTGGGCAGGCTGCCTGTCGAGTCTCTGCGCAAGCTGGACAGTGGTCAGCTAATGTCCAGAGGTCTGGCCGGTCATCAAACGATACGACAAGCCCCGAACTGACCGCTAGATCACGTCCGGGACGCCCAATGTGCCGCTGCCGAGCGGTACCAGGACTTAAATGTTTCCAGGTCCCGAGATAGCGGGGCATTTGAGGGTGATTTAGCTCTAATACCTGTGGCATGTGTTTGTGTGCTTGTGTGTGAGTTTTTGATGATAGATGGAATAAAATGGAGGTGAAGTACAGAGAGATAGAATCATGTAAATTTAGTTCTTAATCAATCTATTAGTAACATTAATATTGGTAGGTCTTTTACTATTGTTAAGCAATTGAAACCGAAAAGGCTTATGTCTCTAAAAATGCAGACTTTATAAAAAAAAAAAAAGTTGTTTTTATATTACACTATCATTATATATTGATTGGTCTGTGCTAGTTCTCCTAGGTGTGACACCATGATGAATCAACGCTGGATCAGAGCGAAATTTTGTGAATATTATGGGTTGATTGGTCTGTGCTGAGATCTGCTGGGTGAGACACCATGATGAATCAACGCTGGATCAGATTGTCTGTTTTATGTGAAATTTTGTGAACATTTTGGGTTGATTGGTCTGTGCTAAGTTCTCCTGGGTGTGACACCATGATGAATCAACGCTGGATCAGAGAGTCCGTCATCGGATGACGGGCCGTCTCCATGGAGACCCCAACAGTCGGGCCGGGCAGGGAGCAAGTGACAGACTGTCAAAGATAAGACACGCCCCGTCACCTCTCTACACACTCCCGGACCCCTAAAAGTGTCAGCGCATTTAGCCGTTTATGGTGGGGAGAAGGGAAAGTCACTTGGATGAGAGTGAAGGTAAATGTGGCAAGTTATGTGAAGTTTAAATTTTTTTCTTTTTGTTTTGTTTTGTTTTTTTGTTTTGTTTTGTTTTGTTTTTCATATATACATACATATATATATATATATATATATATATTGTCTTTCGAATTAATGAGAAAATAAAGGCATGATATAATCTAATCTGTTTTTTTATTGATAACGAAAACTACTGAAAAGCACATTCATGTTAATGTATGAAAATAAGTAGATTATAATAATAATAATAATAATGATAATAATAATAATAATAATAATAATAATAATAATAATAATAATAATAATAATAATAATAATAATAATAATAATAATAATAATAACAATAATAATAATAATAATAATAATAATAATAATAATGATAATAATAATAATAATAATAATAATAATAATAATAATAATAATAATAATAATAATAATAATAACAATAATAAATAAATAAATAAATAAATAAATAAAGCAAATTAACTAAAATTCAAAGGAAGTAAGCAAAAAAGAGAGAATGAGCAAAGACCAGAAATAATGCAAAAGGAAAAAAAAATTAAAAGTTAGCAAATGTCAATCGCAAAATGATATAGTAAAAAAGATTAAAAGATTAAAAAATTGTCATGATGTTCAAAATTCACCATTTATTTATTAAAAGACTGAAAAATGTTCTGCAAATTTAGAAAACTCATTTTTATCAAAATCAAACGAGGACTAAGTTCCTAATTATAATGCGTACATTAAATTTTCTTATTTATGACGAAATCGTATAAAATGTTTTTAATTGGATCCTGATACAACAGAACCCACCGGAAGAAAAAAAATGATTAATTGACCTTCATTGAATGCCAGGTAGTGGACATGGGACCTGTTATCTGAGCCATCTGGTCTCTAACATTGACCAGTTATTGCCTGGTCACCAGGAGATTTACATGTAACAGTAATCACCGATTCTAGAGGGGACAGTTTGTGTATTAGTTCACCGGTTTTATCATGCGCGAACCACGCCCACTTGGAACCGGTAGTCTGTGAGCGGTATCTCCCGGTATAGTTAGGACTAGACCTAAGATATCTGGGTAAATAGACCCTGACACATAAAGCTCTCTAATTTAACAAGCATTAATTACAAATGATGATCCACAAAAAAAATATTGATATAATAATAATTATTATACAACAATAATTTTGATTTTTAGGTTTTGTTATATCAATACTAATAGGAATAAAAACTACTATGCCCTTCTCTCTCTCTCTCTCTCTCTCTCTCTCTCTCTCTCTCTCTCTCTCTCTCTCTCTCTCTCTCTCTCTCTCTCTCTCTCTCTCTCTCTCTCTCTCTCTCTCTCTCTCTCTCTCTCTCTCTCTCTCTCTCTCTCTCTCTCTCTCTCTCTCTCTCTCTCTCTCCCTCCCTCCCTCTCCCTCTCTCTCTCTCACTCACTCACTCACTCTCTCTTTTTTTTTTTTTCTCTTTGCCTCATTTCAGTCCTTCTATTGGTCATATTATTACATCAGTCTTCAGCGCTTCTCGTCTAAGTATTTTCTCTTTCTCTACCTTTTTCAAGTTACTTCCTGCTTAACCAGTTTCAATTTCTCTTATATCACCTTTTCCTTTGCATGTCTTAGATCTCTCTCTCTCTCTCTCTCTCTCTCTCTCTCTCTCTCTCTCTCTCTCTCTCTCTCTCTCTCTCTCTCTCTCTCTCTTTCTCTTTCTCTTTCTCTCTCTTTCTCTGTCTCTCTGTCTCTCTGTCTCTCTCTTTCTCTTTCTCTTTCTCTTTCTCTCTCTTTTTCTCTCTCTCTGTCTCCCTCTCACCCTTCATCCCCTCCAACTCTTCCTCGCTCCTCCCATCCATCCAATCGCCACTGCACGACCTGCCCGTCCTGACCTCCCCTATTTCTACCCGTTCCTCAGCCGACTAGAGATAACAGCACCAGTAAAAGTGGCAGCCCTCTCCACAGTGAGTCAATTACGATGGACTTGTTTGTCGTGAGTCGCTCGTTACATCACGACGTAGCCCAGCAGCATAAAACCGACAGTCGCTAACGGTACGACGATTACTTTTGCAGGAAATAATTTTCTGTATCTGTCCCAATTAAAAAAAAATGATTCTTAGATATTAAAATGTGAACAACCCAACTATTGAAAACAATTATGTTGACACGCATAAATGAAGATAAATTGTCTAGGCACCATCGAAATGTCGCCTATCTACATCACGACTTGATTCTCTACTAAACCAACAATAATTTCAAAGAGATCTGAGCCATCTCCAACCAGTAAAGTCTCTGTGAAGCGACTTGGGGCTGATATAGTGAAGCTTTCAACTTGTCTATTGTCGACATTGTTGCTCTAACCTACTTAAACTAGTACAGTCGTTCATCACAGGCATGGCATGAGCTTTATCAAAAAGACACGGTACCGACGAATGCTCATTGCTAATCACAATAAAATTCATTCACACCTTCAAGTAGTACCGTCATAATTTTTAAACTCTCTGTTAAAATTTCCTAGGGAAGTTTACGGGATGACCAGACTTTTTATTCGTTAAAATTTTATAAAATTTTATGAAGAGCAACATGGATATATTTGATCTATTTTAGGTCATTTTTCATACCATTAGGTGTTCCAGAAGGTCCTCATTTCTTCAAAGAAAGTAGGTCCTATACATTGAATATCTGATATCGACAATGAAGTAAAAACTGTGAAGACCGACCGAATTGAGACGAATAACTTTTACTTAGGCTACATTTTTTTTAAAAGTTTGAAAGTTGAAGAGGAGCTCTTTAAAAGCCCAACCATCGGAAATTAAAGAAGAAAAATTATTCGACGATGATCAATTTCACAATAATTCTTCTACACAATCCAAGTTATCAATTTTGCGAAACAGCAAAACCGTGTTTTATCGTGAGAAAGTATCTCCCATTCTGTATTTTGATACGGATATAAATTTCAGGCTCTAAAGTGAGAGGACGAGGTATAAAGAGGAGGGGAGGAGAAGCAAGAAAGCATCGATATCGTCGTTTGTGTCGACAGTAACAAAGATGCTTGCGGTGATGAGCCGTGAGTCAACAAACCAGCACGTCTCTTGGTGTGGGCGACAGTTTACACCGCCAGGGTCCCGGATGAGTGGCCGTAGCTGAGACCTAAAGTTTAGCATGACATGATCGTCTCTAGGTGTGGGCGACAGTTTACACCACCAGTGTCCCGGGTGAGTGGCCGTAGCTGAGACATAAAGTTTAGCATGACATGGTCGTCTCTAGGTGTGGGCGACAGTTTACATCTAGGTGTGGGCGACAGTTCACACCGCCAGTGTCCCGTGCGAGTGGCAGTGGTTGAGACCTGACGTTTAGCATGACATGATCTACTTTCATCCTCATTTTCTTCCCTTTTTGTCTTCGTTTTTATCTCGAAATATTACCACTTTGTGGTCTCAAGTTTCGACATTGTTCAACTTTATAACTCAACAATTATTATTATTATCTTACCCACACTCCCTTCCGCACTCTTTGTTATCTCCAGTTATCTCGTTTAGGTGATAATTATTGTATTCTCTGTCTCTCTGTCTGTCTGTCTCCCTCTCTCTCTCTCTCCATCTCTCCTCTCTCTCTCCCTCTCCCTTTCCCTCTCTCTCCCTCTCCATCTCTCTCTCCATCTCTCTCTCCCTCTCTCTCTCTCTCTCTCCACCTCTCTCTTGCTCTCATTGTTCTCTTCGTCTGTAACTTTGCCTGCTTCTGATTATCTGCAGCATCTCTGTAAGTCGTCCTCTTTAACTTTCTCTTTGACAAATGAAATGCTTTACATGCAAAGATTTTTTTGGGGGGTCATACCATTTTAGCTTCAGTTAAACTTAAGTTGTCTTTTAAAGAATTCACTATACTATAATTTCTTATTTAACTCTGCCCTTATTTCCAAATCCTTTACCATTTGTTAACGGCTTTCTGAGTAATTTGGAGAAAAATCTAACAAGAACTCTCCGAAAACGTTACAAATTCTATTGCCTTTAGCGAGAAAGACACATACAGCACCGAACTGTGATAACAGTCCTCAAAACATGTTTCTTACTCGAAGTAGCAAAAGCAGTCTTCAATTTCTAATAATTGTAACAAATTTTTCATTTTCTACAACGATTATGGCATAAAGCTACTCATCATAAATAGTTACCGAAAGGCATGATAAAGTCCAGACTGACGTGTGAGCAAACTACGTCACAGCTAGGCACGTCGAGCCTCGGTGATGGCAGTTTCTGCCGTGCAGTACCACTGCTGCTGGGCTAGGCCGAGCCGTCAGTGATGCTCTGGACCGCCAGAAGGGAAAGTTTACTCACGGCTTGGAAATCTGCTCACCCCAAGCCCATCACTGTCCCCGTATGAGCAGACGAGCTATTGTTGTCTGGACACAGAGACCTGACAATGGGTTCAGTGAGAGAGAGAGAGAGAGAGAGAGAGAGAGAGAGAGAGAGAAATGGGAGAGGGGTGAGGGAGGGAGCTTGCAAATGTTTGAATGATGCTGTTGAGTGTATAGAGAGATAGCATGGAAGAAAAATATTTAATGATGCAGAAAAGTAAGGAAAAGAGAAAGGAGGGATAAGATAAGATGCGGCGGATGATGAGAACAGGTTGCAGAAAGAGTAGGGCAGTCGTGCGGGAGATAAACATGCAGATGCAGAAAGAAAGAGAGATAGATAGATAGATAGATAGATAGATAGATAGATAGATAGATAGATAGATAGATAGATAGATAGATAGATAGATAGATAGATATATAGAAAGAGAGTGTGAGAGAGAGGTGGGGGAGGGGGGAGTCTTGTACTGTCCTGTGGTTAAATATTCCAAGCGACAATCTCAAACTAATCTTGCGGTTGTGCAAACAGAAGCTCATCTTTTCAAAACACCCATTGTCTCCTAACCCCCTCCCCCCACTCTTTCCCTCCTCTCCCTCCCTCATCCCACCGCTTTGTCCTGTGAGAATATTATAAACGGCACTTTGTGTCCTCGTCTGTCACCACTCGAGTCATTTCGCTTGGGTGGCCCTGCATGTGGTCCACTCGCCTCGCTTTTTTTGCTGTGTTTCGACTTGATCCCTGATCTCCCTCTCCTTGATCCCCGCCACTGATGGCCGACTGATGTCCCCACTGTGGTCTGGGTACGCCAGAACCCCGCCCTACACGTACAGAGTTGGAGAGGATGCTACGCGGCCACCCACTCGACCTGCCTGAACGGATGGTCGAGAGTTTTGAATGACCCTGGCCAAACTTGGATAAGCCTTTTCAAATGATCTCAGCTTTGAAACAATAACTTCTCATGATATTTTAAGTGTTTTGAGTTTGATTTCGGATTTTTTACTCAACTGAAGTGTCTAGCATAATAACTCTTGTCAGGTCATGTTGTAACGTTAGGAGTATTTCAATTTGGGGATTTGGTTTCTATCAAACAAAATCGACTGGCTAGATTATGATTTGAAAGGAAAAATTGCTATGGATAGCAATTTCTGATTCAAAAAAAGCAAAAAAAAACAAAAAACAACAAAAAACAAGTCAAACAAAAACAACAACAACAACAACAACAGCAACAACAACAACATCACATTTCATATTTTCACGTAAATGAACCGCAGATCTCAACCCAGCTACTATACACAAAATTTATACTTGACCACCCAACAAGGTTACTTGTTCATCTTCAATCCACACAAACTTTTTATACATTTCTCCACAAAGCAAGATGAATAAAGAGCTGAGGAGATTTCCGAACAATTTGTGGCGAGATTGGGTCTGCACCTTATAAAACTATCAACGTTAATACTAGCACGATATTGACAAAAACAACTTCTAAATGGTACACGATTAAGTTCGCTTTGTCAGTGCTTGGCCTGTTATATAATGATAGTCAATTACAATTAGGATACATTTATTACTGTTAGCGTAAACCAATACAAAGAGGAAAAGGAAGTTTTTGACCAAAGGCTCAAATTCAATCAGGACAAATTTTCCCCTTTTTTTAACTTAGAAGACAGAGCAAACCAGTAATTAATGAATCTTAAGTGCTGAACTAGAACTAATCATATGGCAGTGAGAAATCCGAGGTCAAGAACGTCCAAAGAGCTGAGGAGACAGCCAGCCATGAGCGAGACCAGGACCGGTGTATCTGTTTGTTCAGGGCACAGGATGCGCATGTCTCCCCATCTGGCCTGCACAAGCCCTGGCCAGCTCTGATATGGTTCCACTAAAACTGTAGTCCGATCGTCTCAGCGAGTTGGAACTATTTCCGTTCTTTTTACTTTGATGTGCATGCCTCGTCGCTAGATTAAGTCTTTACCAAAGATATTTTTAAACATTTTTTCCCCACGTTTTACAAAAATCCCAACCCCCGCAATCATGAACATGGTCGACAATGAATCGCCTAGATTGCATTCATAAAACCTTGAGTGTATCCAATGGTGAGTAGCCATGATGACTGGAAAAAAAATTAATGTTAGGAAGATCTCGTTGTTAAGTTGCTAATATTTTTTTCAGAAAGACAAAATAATAAAAGTGTTACAATCTTTTTTCCAGAGGAAATATGCCAGTTGATAATATCCATAACTTCCCACTGATTTACTTTCTTTGCCACAAGATTTGACTGCGGATCAAAATTAAATTCGTTTTGTTGTATCCCTAAACTCTAAACTCTAAACGGTGATCGTTTACTTTAAAAAAATTGATTACTTTTGTACAGTTTGTTTCGACTACTAAAAAATTCTATGTCTTTCTAATTTTACTCTTTTTTCCAAAACCTGAAGATAGCAATAAAGACAAGCGTAGCTCAAACCAACACCATAGCTCTCAACCTGCCTAAACAGGCACACAAGTAGCTTCCCCACTTCCCAGCACCTCGCTTACCCTAAAGTTGACAACAGGCCTTTCACTCACAAAGCTACTCTACTTCTTTGCTGCTATTCTATCCGTACACTGCTTACATTTTGTTTGGAAGATGTTACAAACGATATAAAAATGTTTTTAAAATTTCTGGGCTGATTGGCATGTAGCATGTGGCAAGATCACCTCGGTAGCGATACATCTTAGCGCTACTTCACATGCATGGTGACATTCTCTGCCCTCTCACTTCAGTCTTCAATGTCAGCACAAATGAGCAGAACTAAGTCTTTGTGAGCAGTTTTTTTTTTCTAATCCTTTGCTTCTTCAGAGACGTGCAACTAATGGCTGTCTCACACAACCACAACTTATGATTATCCTTCCTTATTAATTAGTGATGAAATATTTTAGTTGAAAAGAAAATATTTCTAAAGTAGCGGTTTATTTTTCGTTAATGCATGAAGTCTACATGTTTCGATAGCTTTCGAGCCATTGTGTCTCTGTTTCTAAAATTATTTCAATCTTTAATTTCCTTTAATGTCCCCAATGCTTTCCTCCTTTTTTATGTTATATATAACATTTTTTTCAGCCTAAAATATTTTTCGTATTTTTTTTTTTCGGCCATAACCAAATGAATATTAGGTTCCCTACCTTTTCAAGAAAATCTGAAAGCGTTGATACAAAATAATAAAAAAATATAATGCCATTAAAACTCTCCAAATTCACTTGCTTATGAAATATACACAACATAAAAGTTATCTATTACAACCGCAAATAAACCGCTTAAAGAAGAAACATCCGTGCGTGTTTGTCGTGGTGGAGAGACAAGCCTTACAATCTCTAAAGTAACCGAAAAGTTGTTTTGAAATAACTGAAAAGCAACACAGCTTTCATTGATCTCCACGAAAGCTTTTGAACAAATTGGAACGGTGTAGGCTGGCGCGGAGTTTCCCCCAATGTAGTAATAATATTGTTATTGATGATACAAAAGCAATGAGAACTTTTGTTTGCTGGAACACGAGAGACGGCCAAATTTATTTGTGCCGCGCTCGTTTTTCTTCAAACTTGCGCCCATTTTGTGATCTAATCCAATCAGAATGCTTCCCTCACGTCAACCCGCTTCTTGTCTAAACAAGCAGTCGCTAACATAAAATCACTTCCGGTGAAAGAGAGAGCAGTCGAATCATATTTCCTATCGTTCCCTTTTTAATGTAGAGAACACGGCAGACAATCACACATATTTCCTTCCAAAGCTCCCCATAATTCCATTACCGGAATCGACGTGATAGCTTGGCGCATGCGCGTTTAGAGCTGTTGACACAAGGCCTCATTTTCTTCCTTTAATTGTAAAGATTGCCGCCCCAAATGGCGGGCGAAGGGCCAGCTCTCCCGGATCCTGCGTGCCCTTTCAGAGTTCCATCCCGTTGTTAGGATGGCGCTTTAATCACGAAGAGTAAACAGGGAGGTAATTATTCATTCTAGCCGGAGCTCCAGCCAAGGAGGACCAAGGGACGGAAGAACAAAGTGTTGTCCAAGTTATGTTCACCGCTCTCTCTCCTTAATCTTCCGACAAAGCGACGGAACTGTCTGTAAGCAAACTCGTAGAACTTGAGGGACAGTTTTCTTTCTTTCTTTCTTTCTTCCTTTTATTTTCTTCATCCGCATATTTTTTTAATTTTTTTTTCTACGGATGGAAAGATTATTAAGCTCTAACTTAATGTCATTGATTGATATAATCCGTCCACTCGATCAGTCGTATCAGGCTCTTTTGGCGAGTCTTGCAGCCGAAACAAAAGGTTTGGTAGATCGTGGAAGAGAAAACGGTGGGAAATGAAACTAAAAAATACGAAATGAAAAGTTAAAAATTAAAAACAACAACAAGAAGAAAACAACAACAACAACAACAACAGCAACAAAGCCCAGTCAACACGTATACCAGGCAGTAGGACGATGGCCTGACAACAAGGAGGCCTCTGGTTCGACCATCACACGGTCCATCTGATGGTTTGATAGGATAATGTTTTAACCAGGTCTGTCTTAAGGTTGGCTGTGATTTATTCTGTCGTAAACCTAGAAGACGTAAAACTTAGACGATACTGGCTTAAATCGAGCATCTGATGGTTTGATCGGGTATTGTTTTAACCAGGTCTGTCTTAAGGTTGGCTGTGGATTGTTCTGTCGTAAACCTAGAAAATGTAAAACTTAGACGATACTGGCTTAAATCGAGCAAAAAAGGATGAAGTTTATTATATGATAATCTGATATTAATAGTAATCTACGATAACTGCAAGTTTTGATCACGTGTGAAGAATATTCTTGGCTTTTATTTATTTATCTGTTTATTTATTATTTTGCTACATCAC
>JAWDGP010006413.1:110000-112500 GCA_033675545.1 Elysia crispata
AGAGAGAGAGAGAGAGAGAGAGACAGACAGACAGACAGACAGAGAGAGTGAGAGAGAGAGAGAGAGAGAGAGAGAGAGAGAGAGAGAGAGAGAGAGACAGAGAGAGAGAGAAGGTTGAAAGAAGCGTATAGTCGTGCAGTCAGTCCAAGGTCCGAATGTCAAAGTAATGGTGTTGTGTGGCTACTCAGTCGCTTAAGCCCGTTTCCCCGCTGTTTTCTAGATCTAATTTCCATAGAACGAAAGATTTGATAGAACTCACCAGTGGAACACATGTATCACTCAGTATCGGTATAGATCTAGCAAGTAAAACACACTGTTTCTTCCGGCCACTGCAGCTTCTGTTATTAGCACAAGGCAGACTTTCTTATTGGGCAGTTCTGTAGCCGAGATGAAGCGTACCACGGTCACTTAGGTTAGCCTGAGGCAAAACTTTGAGATACACCATGACAGCTACACAGATTAAGCAGGCCATCTTTTACGGAAGCTGTTCCAGTAACATGGCCAAGATCATATGTTCTTCAATTCAAAGATCTGCTGAGAAAGGCCTCTTTATTGTTGTTGTTGTTGTTGTTGTTGTTGTTGTTGTTGTTGTTGTTGTTGTTGTTGTTCTTCTTCTTCTTCTTCTTCTTCTTCTTCTTCTTCTTCTTCTTCTTCTTCTTCTTCTTCTTCTTCTTCTTATTCTTATTATTATTATTATTATTATTATTATTATTATTATTATTATTATTATTATTATTATCATCATCATCATCATCATCATTATTATTATTATTATTATTATTATTATTATTATTATTATTATTATTATTATTATTATTATTATTATTATTATTATTATTATTATTATCATCATCATCATCATCATCATCATTATTATTATTATTATTATTATTATTATTATTATTATTATTATTATTATTATTATTATTATTATTATTATTATTATTATTATTATTATAACAAACATTCCCTACCTTCCTTTATTGAATTTAAAGTGAATCTTAATTAGCATTGCTTTCAATAACAGCTCGTCCTTCTTTCCTTCTTTTTGAAAGCACACTGCAATCATTGGCTCCTAATAGTCACACGTGTTTCATTTTATTTGACTCATTGTAGTTATGGGAATATTTCTGTTTCTCTGTTCTGTGATTTATTCATTAGTCAGTTCCACTTCTCTTTCGTTCTTTTGCATCATCTCTCTGTCTCTTTTTCTTTTCTCTGCCTCTCTATCTATCTGTCTGTCTGTCTGTCTGTCTGTCTGTCTGTCTCTCTCTCTCTCTCTCTCTCTCTCTCTCTCTCTCTCTCTCTCTCTCTCTCTCTCTCTCTCTCTCACTCTTCCTCTTTCATCTATACTTCAAATAAGAGCCCCTCCCCCTGTCTTGACTATCCCCAATCAGATTCCCACACTGGATAGCACCTCTGCCGCTCTCCTCCCCCCTCCCTAACTCTGTTCCAAACGATCTCATCTGATTAGCTCCTCCCACTTTCTCGGAATGACATCCGATCAGTGGACAATACCAGTTGGAGCGGATCCCAGTAGCGCCCTCTGCTGCCGGTTTATCGTCCGATCTCTGCCCTTGCACCCTCCTGTACCTCGTCTCCCCCCCCCAAACCTCTTTCTTCCCAATCTTTTCAGCGCCTGCTTCTCTTCTGTCTGCTGTACTACCAAGCCGAGTTCCAGAGTCACCATTACTGTCCTAACCTCTGGCTACTCTAACTGTCAACAAAGCAGCACCGCTTTGTGGTGATAGCTTCAAACCTCGCCGATAGTCTGTCAGATTGTGTCGCCCTTCCACGGTGAAGTCAGAACTCCTCATACACGGGACACATCTCCGGCCTTCTAGTGAAGCTTCATTGTTCTTTTGAGGCCTCAGATTTGGACAGTTTCTGGTTATGAAAACTGATACATAATACTGGGATACATCATTACTGGAGAGTTTCAATACGACATAAGGAGTTCTGTGAATTAGTTCCAGGAATAAAGATGGTGATTTTCTAGTTCTGTACTTGTGATTTCTTTTTATCGCTCATAATTATGAGGTAAATCTTCTTCAGTTTTGTGTGAAGAAAACTGCGATCATGTTAAGATAGCGATCTGATCATTAGGAAACCGAAGGTATTAATTTTCCTTGAACTGCATACCACGTTGATAACCAGCTTTGAGCTGTAAAAATGATAGTTTACATCACTTGAGATTGATGAACAGATGAATCCTCCTGAGGGTCCTTACTGCACACCCCGTGATATCAACGACCTGTGTCCCAGACACTGAGGACCTGAACCATTGCCGTCCGCTTCTGCTCCCTGAGTGCTAACACCACCACCACCACACAGGTAACACAGAAAACAGTGTTGTCCTAAAGAATGATGATGTTTGTATCCAACGGTTAAACTTTCAATGTTCACTACAAGCAGTGCTCTTTCTAAAATCTTTCTTTCCCATTATCAAGTTTTTGGGGCTGTATTGATTAACATTTTGTTAATCCTTTTTTCAATATTA
>JAWDGP010006413.1:117500-132500 GCA_033675545.1 Elysia crispata
CTCTGTCTTTCATTCTACTTATTTATACTGTTTGTTGGATCTTGATTACTGATTTTTTCTTTGTTGAATTTATTATCACTTATCAATCACTGTGCATAATGTTAAACATCTTCAGTTCCTCCTTTTATCGTTATGCGACGGCTTCTGTGTTTATTTCTATTATCGGATGTGCTGTGCTGTGAGAAAACATCCGGGAACGGTAGAACATACGCTGACAGTCTGACCTCTGTCACTCCCACATTGTTGAGAACCAACTGGCTGTGATGTCACACTTTTTCTCCTTATTGCAATTTTTTTTCAGTTACACGACCATAGCTATGTGTATACCCATACAAAGGCTACTATTGCTAAACACACGGCCGCAGTGTAGCTTTATACTACCTTACTGTAAGGAAGCTTTGAAGATTTCTTCCATATCTACTCTGCATTATACCTAGACGAATGTTCAACCTCATTAAAGGGCCATAATCTACGTCCCCCCGTCTGACCAACGCCCTATACGACTGTAGCAGCTCTAGTTGACTACCAATGTTATCTCCCTTCGCCTGCCTAGTCCAGACGGAGTTACCCCGCCAGCTTTGTCCAGGTCTAGATTAACGGCAGATTAATGCTGCAAAGCAAATAATTTAAACGTAAATTAAAGCTAGATTTTGTGTCTGCCTGCTTTATCCGTCTCTCTGTGTCGGAAACCAAAGGGAAACAAGCGAGGGCTTCATATGGCCATGAAAAGTTGAGATGAGGACGTAAGTGTATGTATTGTATGTGTGTATGAGAATGTATTGTATGTGAGTATGAGAATGTATTGTATGTGTGTATGAGAATGTATTGTATGTGTATGAGAATGCATTGTATCTGTATATGATATTATATTGTATATGAGAATGTATTGTCTGTGTGTATGAGAATGTATTGTATGTGTGTATGAGAATGTAATGTATGTGTGTATGATAATGTATTGTATGTGTATATGATATTATATTGTATATGAGAATTTATTGTATGTGTATTTGAGAATGTAGTGTACGTGTATATGAGAATGTATTGTATGTGTGTATGAAAATGTATTGTATGTGTGTATGAGAATGTATTGTATGTGTGTATGAAAATGTATTGTATGTGTGTATGAGAATGTATTGTATGTGTGTATGAAAATGTATTGTATGTGTGTATGAGAATGTATTGTATGAGTGTAGGAAAATGTATAGAGCTGGCCGGCGGCTTTTTTTTTTTTTTTTTTTTGGTTTCAACCCATTATCTTCCAGGCTTAGCTTTTTCACTGTTTAATCTGTTTAATTGTTGGTTTTTTTTTTTTTTTTTTTTTGGTCATATTTGTTTTTTTTTGTAACCTTTTTGTATTTTTTTTTTTTAATTTTCAGCGCACTATGTGATTCACTAAATACATTACAAAAAGTTAACAGTGAAATTTCTCTCTGGCTTTTTAGTTTTTGTGAAACATAAATAGCTATTTTATTATTTTTTTTTTTTAATTTTATCTTTAATTAAAATTAATTTTTTTCCCACAGATACCGGTTGAAGTTAAGCTTAATAAAGCGACGCGTTGCAGAGCTTGCAAGATGACGAAATCCGACGGCAGGAAATCTTTCAGCATTGATGCTCTGCTCGCTAGAACAACTGCTTCATCGACATCACAGAAAGGGCCGAGCAGTAGCTATGGTAACGGCGTGCCGCCTCCTATATACCACAACGACAACCGGTGTGACCACTACACCAACAATGACATCATCAACAACAACAACAACAATGATAGCACCGAAAAAAGAGAACAGTCGCAAGTAGAAAATTCAAACTCTCAAAGCAATGCGCATGGCGACAGGCTGCGGGAAGTCCCAAAAATTGAGGATGACAGGAAAACAAGAAACGTGGTCTCTTCTTCCTCTCTCTCCCCGAGTCGCCCTTGCTCGGGAACCACCGAGAGGCTGGAGAGGCTAGAGAACATAGATAATCCGGACTTTGCTGTGTCTGGCGATTTGAGGAGGGACCAAACCTCCATTCCCAGAAAGAATATGGTATCCCCACATGACTCTAAGGAACTAAGAGTCTCTGATTCTCATTTTTTGCGCAAATCTCCAGAAGAAGAAATTCGTTACAAACAAGATGGTTCCAGTCCGTTTAATTATCATCATCTTGAGCAGCAGAATTTATCATTACTGCTATCAGCACATCAACAACAAATAAAACGACCGTCTGTCGTATCTTCCTCACCAACATCTCCTTCTGCCTCGTCCCCATCATCATCTTCGCCCCAAGCATCTGCAGAGAGGGCGACAAGGCACCAAGAGACACCTATGGTCAACCCCTTAGCTCCATCTCCCCTTCAGTATCCAGGGGACCTGAGACTTAGCCAGTTCCCTATGCATCCTTTCCATTCTCATCTTCGTACTCCAGCTCTCGCCGGACAACTTGGCACACCCAGATCTTCTCTGCCTGGACGCCCGATGAATACAAACAGTTACAACAACAGCAACAGCAAAATAAGTAGCAGCTTAGACAGTAGTTTGGCGTTTAGACATCGCCAACATCCTCACCACGACTTATCTAAATATAAATCCAAGCTGGACGCCTCACCTGATCGACCAACTAGCAGTGGAAAAATCAGAAGCCCTGCTCCTTCACCGTCTCGTTCCGCCCCCTCGGCTTGCTCAAGTCCACGAAGCCACACCCCCGAATCGCCCACCCACTCTCCCAAAGGTGTAGTGGGCGGGGCCGACAGAGGGCTACCAAGTACTATCAGGAGACGCTCGCCATCCCCACAGAGACTCTCCCCTCCAGGAACCATCCCTGCAGGAGCTGGTGGCTTCCTCCCTAGACCTGGACTGCTTGGCCTGTCCCACCACGGACTTGCTCCTCCGGCTGGACATCTCGGCTACCAGGTGAGGAAAATTAAAAAAAAAATTGCGAAAACTTTGAGCTCTTTAGACGCTCATTGAAAGCTCGTCGACAGATTTTACCATAGTGTTATACGAGAAGTAAGGTCCATCTGTATCCTGGTCAACTCATTCAGTGACATACAAACACTGTCCTAGGCATTTTTCTTATTATTTAGACCAATAAAAGGAATCCGTCTCTTCAAGACTTGTAGCAAAAATGATCCCAGGGCATGTTTTAAACGAACTCTGATCGTTTAAATAACGATATAGACGAGAGTCGGCAACTGTTTGGTATATAAGCTGAGGCTGAATTTTTTTTCTTATATTAAACCTAGCACAGGACATTGCTTCCCCCGCGCCTGTACATTTCATTTTTAAAAGTCATTAGATTGCCTTTCAGGCGAGAGAGGCGATGTCTTCCATGGCTGGGCAATATATTAAATTGCCTAACTTTTTTCAATACTTTGTCTCTTATTGTTTCTTATTGTAGATCTTTGCATTTTTCTTCATCCAGGCTGTTATAATTTTTGTGGATTTGTCTTGTCACCATTAACATCAATCAAATTGCTATTTTGCCAATAAGGAAGCCTTTGCCTCTTATTTGATGTTTTGATCAGTTCCCTTAAAATAACCGATGAATTAAACCAACTTGAATAACCAATGTACAAACCTGTTAATTCATATAATACAACATTGTTTGTTTATATCGTTGTTAGTTTTTTATCTTTTGGACAAATTTTACTAGAATTTTTGAAAGATGAAATCACGCCATGCGTATCATTCATATTCTTCTCCAGGTAAATATACTGAGTTCTGTTGAACAATGTGTGTTACAAACACCACAACAAAGCGACACTACATAACATTAACACTGTATTTCATAGACATTTTGAATACAAAAAACGAAGATGAAAGAAGCTTCTCGTTTGCTCTACCGCCGTAAGAGTTTATCAATTGCTGGCCCATTCTTGTATGTGTGAACAAAAAAAAATTAAAAAAAAAGAAAAGAAAATGCAAATGGCAATGACTCAAAGCATGTTGAAGGTCTACGGCGCAGTATTCCTATAAATATCTCCTGAAAGAACATCAGACGTTGAACTAATCCACAGAAAATTTATCGTTTAAGGGCAAAAGTGATTTGTCCAATGGATGTGATGAACCCCGCGATCCTGCTTCATTCTTATCTGTTTATCAGTTATATCATCCATTCTTTATAATCAGTACACATGGTCAACTCCGCCAATAAGAATCAACAATGGGCCAGTTTGGTTATTCAACACAGACCATAACCCTGTTAGAAACAGGCAAAGATCATTACCTCTTAATACAAAGTTCATCCATGCACAATGAAAACCAAACAAAACTGGAAACTAAAACTAAAAACTGATACGAGAAACCCGCTCAACAAGCTTCAGCTTCAAGCGCTCCATTTCCCTCCGCAGAATATGTTTCACGGGCCGGGCCTGTACGGCTACCCTGGAGGCAGCCCTGGAGGTCATCCACATGGACCATCTCCACACCACCCAGGATCGGCCCTGATGGCGGGCGGCACGTTCTCCCACCCAGCCGCAGAGCAGGCCCTCAAGCTCGCACAGCTGCACGGCATCAACTACGCCGAGTGGCTTGCCAGGACCGGGATGTACGTGAGCAGGATGGTCGACTACCCGGGCGGATGTGAGTACAAAAATTTTTAGCTTCGAGCAAGAAGGTTCAGTTGGCGGAGAGAGCTTTACAGTGTTAGTGAGCTTTCTAGAATGTCTGTTTTTTTTTAAACTCTATTACGCTTCAGATTGTAGCGAGGATCATGAGTACAAAGATCTTTTCTTTAAGCAAGTAGGTTCATTTGGCGGAGAGATCTTTACAGTGATAGTGAGCTTTCTAGAATGTCTGTTTTTTTTTTAACTCTATTACGCTTTTGTTGTGGCGAGGATCCTGGGTACAAAAATCTTCTCCTTATCTACTTAGTTCAGTTGGCGGAGAGAACTTTACAGTGAACTTCCGAGAACATCTTTTCACTTTAATCATGCTTTTGTTGTGATGAGGATCCACGCGGGGGGGAAGAGGAAGGGGTGAGGTGGGATATAAAGGAAGGAGGCCAGCGGACGACATAAACCACCCCCATGCTCATGTTGTAAGTGGCTGCCCACTTCCATGTTCATGCTATATGTGGTTGCCCACCTCCATGTTCATGCTGTATATGTTGCCCACTTCCATGTTCATGCTATATGTGGTTGCCCACCTCCATGTTCATGCTGTATGTGGTTGCCCACCTCCATGTTCATGTTGTAAGTGGTTGCCCACCTCCATGTTCATGCTGTATGTGGTTGCCCACCTCCATGTTCATGCTGTAAGTGGTTGCCCACCTCCATGTTCATGCTGTAAATGGTTGCCCACCTCCATGTTCAAGCTGTAAGTGGTTACCTACATCTATGTTTATGCTGTAAGTGGTTGCCCACCTCCATGTTCATGTTGTAAGTGGTTGCTCACCTCTATGTTTTTGTTGTAAGTGGTTGCTCACCTCCATGTTTATGCTGTAAGTGGTTGCTCACCTCCATGTTTCTGCTGTAAGTGGTTGTCTACCTCCATGTTCAAGCTATAAGTGGTTGTCTACCTCCATGTTCAAGCTATAAGTGGTTGTCTACCTCCATGTTCATGCTGTAAGTGGTTGCTTACCTCCATGTTCATGCTGTAAGTGGTTGCCTACCCCATGTTCATGTTGTAAGTCGTTGCTCACCTCCATATTGATGTTGTAAGTGCTTACTCACAACAGCCTTGATATACCTACCACCTTCTCCGACCCCTGATAGAGTTTATTTGGTTTCTTTTTTCGTTATGGATAACTGGCGACGGAGCGATGGCGGGAATATAAGGGTTGATTTTGCCACAAAAGATATTCCATATGAGTCTTCCATCACATTCACGTCATAAAGATATTACATCGCTTCTAATCAGTCAAATCATAGTGTGCAGAGAATCCAACTACTCTTTAACGTCTTGCACAAATTATACTTAGATCTAAATAATAGTGTTTTAGATTTCTGAGCCACGCAATAGAAAAAAAAATGAGATAGTCTTGCATGCGACAAATATTCACTAAGGCGGAGCGATCAGTAACTGTTTTGGACACGGAAAACGAAAAAAATTGTTTTTAAATTGATGAAGATTACAGGGTAATTGCTCTGAAAACGAAGAACACATCTATTATTATTATTATTATTATTATTATTATTATTATTATTATTATTATTATTATTATTATTATTATTATTATTATTATTATTATTATTATTATTATTATTATTATTATCATTATTATTACTACTACTATCACTATATTATAATTGTTATAATTATTATAATTATGATTATTATTATTATTATCATTGTCATCATCATCATCATCATCATTACTACTACTACTACTACTACTACTACTACTACTACTACTACTACTACTACTACTACTACTACTACTACTACTACTACTACTACTACTACTACTACTACTACTACTACTACTACTACTATTAGTATTATTGTTATTATTATAATTATTGTAATTATTATTATTATTATTATTATTATTATTATTATTATTATTATTATTATTATTATTATTATTATTATCATCATGATCGTCATCACCATCATCCCTATCTTCATCATCGTTATCACCACCATCATCATCATCATCATCATCATTACTACTACTACTACTACTACTACTACTACTACTACTACTACTACTACTACTACTACTACTACTACTACTACTACTACTACTACTACTACTACTACTACTACTACTACTACTATTAGTATTATTGTTATTATTATAATTATTGTAATTATTATTATTATTATTATTATTATTATTATTATTATTAATTATTATTATTATTATCATTATTAATATCATCATCATGATCGTCATCACCATCATCCCTATCTTCATCATCGTTATCACCACCATTATCATCATCATCATCATCATCATCATCATCATCATCATCATCATCATCATCATCATCATCATCATATCATCGTTATGAGCATCATGATAATTTCTACTCATGAAAGGTAACAGTTATTCGATACCCCTGAAAAGTTAAAAAAAAATATCTCAATCAACCTCTCGCCATCTTAGTTAATCGATGCATTTATTTATCGCATGAGCTTTACAATGAAGCATCGTATATATTAAGTTAAAAAATAACAAAAAACTATAATTTTTTAACCTCAGGATAAAATTCAAGTTTGATGAGGAAAATCTATTTCAGACAATACGAAAAATGTAAATATGAATTAACTGTCATAACCTTTGGCAAAATCTGGTATTCTTTTTTCTGTAAATTGTATAATCACTTTCAAATCTTTATTTGTTTTCCTCCCAAAATATGCACAGTAGCATAGTAAAGGATATGCTTGTTTTCTTTATTTCATTGTAAAAAACTTTTTGTTTTATACAACTTGCGAAATTACTCGACACCAACCTGTAATATTTGTAATAAAAACCGAGAAATTCGCCATGAAAAGGGTATCAAAACTTATTATCACTAAGAGGTCTGTTGGCAAAATTTATGAACAAAACATCTACTTTTAATACTTTATAGAAATTTTCTTGAAAATCGAAAACAAACCAAATGACGTATATCAGAATGAGATGATCCCCTTGTGTTCTCTCCCTGTAGAGCTATGGATCTGGCTTTGTTTGGATTCACCGTGATCCGTGCCAGATCAACCACACAGTGTAGATTAGCAGCCTTGAGGGGGCGGAGAAATCGGGCTCTTCGTCTACCGATTACTTACTTTTTATCCAATTATTCCGATAGTCCACTCTAATATAAGCCGATAAACGTCTTATGATTCTCCCTCTATCTGAGTGAAAATCGGATAACGTTATCATATCGACAGACTGTTTGTTAAGCTGTACGTAAACAAGTTGGTTGTATTGTCCTATTCTGACATGCATGTTTTTCTATTGTATCAGTGGTCTGTCACATATCAAATTGTAATCAGGAAAGATTCAAGCCTTCCTTTGCTAGTTTGGAAGTAAGACTTCAAGAAGTAGCCAATAGGAATAGTTAGCTAACTTTGTAAAATCCAAATCTATTAACAGATTTTTTTAAACATTCATTATCATGTAGGTTTAAATAACTACGCGGCTAAGAATTCCCGCAAGGCAGTGCACTTTTATGAATTAAATGCGAAAATGCACAGCTTTCTAATTAGCGCTAAAAAGGATCTCAAAACAGATTGTGAAAGTACAGAACTTCTTTATTAGATAAGGAAGAAATAAAGTGCGTTATTGTTGTAGGATAAAAATTTCAGAACTAGGATCCAACGATTTTGTTGCAGTTTGAGGTATATATCGTAGAATTAATAGAATTGCCTGTATCTCTATCAATATACCAAGTTATCTCTCTGTATATCTCTCTTGTTAACATATTTATCTTTTGAAACATCTATCAACCTATTCATCATCTATGTTTATTCGACTAAAAGTTGATCCACTTATTTTATTAAGCATCAACTGATTGTTATATTTTTTAGCCTGATGAAGTTCTTGCAAAATTTGTCTCTATATTGGTTTAAAGTACCCTCATACTTCTTTCTCTCTCATTCTCTCTCTCTCTCTCTCTCTCTCTCTCTCTCTCTCTCTCTTCCTTTCTCTCTCCCTCTTTTTCCCATTCTCCCTTTCTCTCCTTCTCTCTCTTTTGAGCTCCCCATCCCTCCCTCTCTCTCTCTCTCTCTCTCTCTCTCTCTCTCTCTCTCTCTCTCTCCCTCCCTTCGTCCTCTATTTCTCCCTCTCTTTCCTCTCACTGTCTCTCTCTATCTCTTCCTTCTCCCTTCCTCGCCACCCTCCTCCCTCCCCCAGGCACCAGCTGACCTGTCCAGTGGTCATCGTGCCATACTGGCCCCCCGATTAAGCCAAGTGGAGTTAGTGACACCCTAAGCCTGTGCGTCAGGTAAAAGTGCCATTAGAAGATTTGAGCAATCGCTACTTACTGCCAAACAAGCAAACTTTTGGCCGATTTTCTGTGTTTGGAAACCAAAGACAGTCAAGATTATGGGCTGTAATTTCAGGGTTTGCATTGGGTGATTTGGCTGTGTTTGTTGGATAGGATATTTAAAGATCAATAGGGATAGTAGGAAAAAAGGAAGGGCAGAAAAGGAAATAAGAGAGAAAGAGAGAGAGAGAGAGAGAGACAGACAGACAGACAGACAGACAGACAGACAGACAGACAGACAGACAGATAGACAGACTGAGGGACAGAGACACAAATAGACAGATACTCAGTAGGGAGAGAGGTGAACGGTGAAAAATTCCGTTTTGTAGGAAAAAAAAAAACAAAGTAAAAAAAAAAGTTAAAGGTAGAGATGAATAAACAGAAAGATAGAAAGAGAGAGAGAGAGAGAGAGAGAGAGAGAGAGAGAGAGAGAGAGAGAGAGAGAGAGAGAGAGAGACATATTCGCACAAACACGCAGGAATAGGATGACAGTGGAAAAAAAGAGAGTTCAAGAGAGGAGGGATATAAAGAGGAAGAGAGAGATAAGGGGGAGTCATTATATAGAGAAGGATGGAGGAAGATAGATTAATCGTGATAAAGAGCAGGTAGTTATCCCCCGAAAGAAATTATAACAAGGGAATCAATGTAATTGATAGTGGAATAGAACGATAACAGAAGTGACCAACTTGCATAGACCAAACTCAAGCGAGAGAGAAGGGACTAAAGACAAAATGATCTTTGCTTGTCGTGCACGGAACCCGCACCCCTTATGACATCAGACTTCTTCTTGAACACCAGAGGGCTGTGACCTCCAAAATGTGCCTGGTAATGTTTATTGCCATTTCTTAGTATAAGAAATTCAACGACAAAAAATTGTAGATAATGGAATGAAAAGCCAGCACAGAATTTAAAAAAAAATAAACAGAAAAATGTCAAATGACTTACTTGACTTATCGCCGTTCCGCATCGTAGTCGTCAGACTGCAACGCCTCGGCTGCCTTTTGTATTCCTGTGCATAGTATCCTCCACTGATCCCTCTGTTCTGCGATCTTTTTCAGGTTTTCAATGTCTTTGAAGGTTTTAAGACCATAAGTATTACTTTCTAATCGGGACAAGTCGTTGTTCAAGACCACTGGCAAGGTAGTGATTGGTCTTCCCCTGTATTTGTCCCCTTGTGGGATAAAGAATCCTTCCATGGCTTTATTGGCTGGGATTTCTCTGTCGCGTCGCAGTATATGTCCGAACAAACGCCATCTGTTTTCCAAAACATACAGTGAAAGCGGGCGTTCATTGCATTGCTTGTAGAGAGCCTTGTTTGTTATCTTTACTGGGTATCTTATCCCAACAACCCGCTTCAGCTGTTTTCTGTGAAACGCATCCAATTTCTTTTTCTTCAGCTTGTGTTAGTGCCCACGTAGAACAATTGTAAGTTAAGACAGATTTGACAAGTGCTCTATACAGCTTCAGTTTTGTTTTCTTCTTAAGTTTGTCGCCTCTTACCCACACGTTCTGTAATTTGGCTAGGGCTGCGGTGGACAGTTGCTTTCTTCTCTGTACATCCTCTGTGTCTCCAATTAGGGTTCCGACTTTTTTAGTGTTTTTCCAGCTTTTTTCATTTCTGTCCAGTATTGTATATTCTGTTTTATCGACATTAACTTCAAGATTGTATCTTTTTAGAACCCTCTGTATCTGTGCTACGTCTATTCTCTCTCGTGCTATGAAGTCCACATCATCTGCATATGCTATTTCATTGGGAAGAGTCTTTTTGGATTCAGGAAGTATCTGTCTGACTTCTTTGAGAGCATTTTCAAGATATACCACAAACAGGATCGGGCTAAGGCTATCTCCTTGAGGTGTGCCTATATTACTTGTAAATTTCTTTTTCCTCTTTTGTTCCTCCTATTCTTATATTTAGGTAGGTATTGCTTAGAAGGAACCGCACTAATCTCAGCTCGTCTTCTTCGATGATGGTTTCGAGTATGTTAAGGAGGGTTGCTCTGTCTATTGTGTCGAAGGCTGCTGACATATCTATCCCAGTAATTGTTATGTTTATCTTTTCTTGTAGTGTCTTTGCGGCCAGCCATTTGTGTGTCCATGCTACGTCTGCTGTACTTCTATTTGGACGAAAACCGCTTTGACTATGAGAGATGTATTTTTCTACATGTGGTCTTATTCTCTCAAGTACGATAGTTGAAAGAGTTTTTCGGATGGTGTTTAGCAGTGTTATTGGTCGCAGATTCTTAGGCGGACCTTTTGGTTTTCCTGGCTTTGGTAACGGTATGATTTCGCCCGCGTTGATGTCAAGGATTTCATGTTTTTCGAAGGACTCGTTAATAATATTTGCAATATAGCTGTCGATCGTCTCTGGTCCATATTTTAAAAGCTCCCCTTGAATGCCATCTTTTCCGGGTGCCCGGTTGTTATTAAGTTTATTTATACTTTTTCTTACTTCTTCTTTTGTTATTGGCTTTTTTAGTTTTCTAGGTTCACCGAAGAATGCCTCAATGAATGGTTTATTTGGGTTTTGAAATTTACTCTCAAAAAGTTTGTGACAATGTTTAGTTTTTCGTTTGGGTGTGCTACAGTTTTTCCCGATTCGTCTTCAACTTTAATGGCCTCATATTTTCTATCTAGGTTTAGTAGTTTGACAGCTTTGAACATGGCCGTGTCATTTTGTGCTGTGTCAATATCGCTTATTTTAATTTCTATTTCTCTCTCTTTCTTCTATGACTTTTTTCTTATGTCATGTAACACTTTGTTCCTTTCTTTCTTGAGCTCTGCTTTTTCTCTTCATCCGACGTGTTTTGGCTTTTGATTCTTAGTTCTTTTTGTTTTCGTGACAGCTCTGATATTTGTTTGCTAGGCTCGCGGTTTTGTTGGTGTCTTTCCTGTGTACCCACCGTCGTGTGTGCTGCACTACGTAAAATGTCAAATAAGTTAAATTAAAGGACATTTTGCAACAAAGTTGAGCTGAAGAAGATAAAGTAAAAGAATAGTGATTTCACGAAAAAGCAATTCCAGGAGATTTAGTGCGCGTGTGTGTGCGAGAGAGAGGGAGAAAAAAATTAGAGAGAGAGAAGATAGAATAGAGACAGACAGACAGACAAACAGACAGACAGAGAAACAGAAAGAGAGAGAGAGAGAGAGAGAGAGAGAGAGAGAGAGAGACAGAGAGAGACAGAGACAGAGAGACAGAGAGACAGAGACAGAGACAGAGACAGAGACAGAGAGACAGAGACAGAGACAGAGAGAGAGAGAGAGAGAGAGAGAGAGAGAGAGAGAGAGAGAGAGAGAAAGAAACAGATAAACAAAGAAAGATGACAAGTTATTGTTAAGTGGATATGGATGAAAAGTGTATCTTATGATTTGCGTATTTGTAACGTTCGTAAAGATTAATCAAAGCTAAGAAATAGATGGCATCTTAAAACTTCATGGAGTGAGAGGGAATGAATATTGACAAGTGTGTGCTTAGATAAGGAAGTATTAAAGGGTTTTCATTTTCCAAACAAAACAAAACAAAACAAAAACGAAAAAAAATAAAGGTAATTTGCGCTATTAGCCGCTATATTAAAATGCATGGAACTTAACGATTCATCGTAGCCAATGCCAAAATCGATGTATGGACACTATTACATGTTTACTATTACACCCATTGTCTTTGGATATCTTGAAAAATGCAGAAGCTTTGGCTTTAGCCCTTAGCCTAGCCTTTGAAAATCTTGAAACGCACATTCAATAATTATGCCAAACCGTTTTATGGCCTAAAGTTAAAAAGTCAGACTTTAGTATGCACCTTCGCAAACCCAAACTATTTACAATATTGCCCTGATCGGCCGATGTAGCGTCACAATAAACCCAAGAATCAACGATAAATGAAATATTTTCTGGGTTTTCCCCGATAGTTTCAATTAAATCCACATTCAGATACGACAACGCTACTTAACTGAATTTAAAACTCTTAGTGCTATTCTGTTTCCGTCTCGAAGTCCCTATGTCCAGCTGTAGGATTCCAGAAACGGCCAGCGGTCGCGATGATGCCTGACCTGTGTCCACACGAATGTCACTCGGCAGTTGACCACTCTAGACATTCCTGGCGTCGTTCTGTGGACACCCGCTGTCTTTCAGAAGCTCATTGTCTAAGCACAGGGGGCCTAAGCGGAGGCACACGTTGGCTGCCTAAGGCCGTACTGTCTGCTTTTGTTTAAAGTTGTTGTTGTTTCGGTTTTCTAGTGACATTTTAATTGGTTTTGAATCGTAGTTTTGGTTTGTCCTTGTGTACAGACGGCGATGAGTCTGTTTATTTCATTCTAACAATGGTTCTCTTTACATCTTTATTTCTATTTTCGAAAACCGCAAAATGGCTTAAGAGTCAGAAATATGACATTAACTATGAAAATTTATAATGTCAACCATGGGTTACGCACGATACATTCTCTCTTGTACGAAATTCTTATTTATGTCATTGAAAATTTCAACTTTTTAAAACAAAGCGAAACACGAATGCTCCATGCACACAAATTAGTTAATGTAACTAAAGGATATTTAATTCAAGGGTACTTGTGTGCAAATAAAACTTCGAGTTTTCGCAATTTAAACGCATTTTCTATGATAAGATCATCACCAAGAGAAAAACTAAGCGTCCTATTGAGAATGTCTGGTTACGGCTAGATATCTGCAACCTTCAGACTCCACGCTAGATCTGCAAGATATTTCAATCTTCATCGTTCCACACGTAAAGACCAATTTCATCCCAAGTCCGGCATCTCGAGGCGTAGATTACTAGAGCTAAACATCTTGAGAAAAGTAATTCATAATTATTAAAAACGGCAAATATATTTACTGTTTTCACAGAAAATAAAAGGATTTATTGTTAATTTGGTAGTTGAAGAACGGGTGTAACATGATTTGAGAAGCAATTAAAACATGAGCTTTTAGAATTATTATTGATCAGAATTAGCTGCGGATGGGTTTGAGTTAAGCGCTGCTTCGTCATAATACAGGCGGGTTGATCTACCCTGCATTTCAATGTTTGTTTGTTTTGATTTCACTTACTTTTTAAATCTATTGGTAGGAAATGATTGCTGGAGGTGGTATAGGATATCTCTAATCTAAGTTTAGATTAAAATATATTTAAAAAACCCCATAATAATCATTTAAAATAGAAAAGATTATTATGTCCGATCCTTACAAAATATTTTATAACAATGTATATTTTGACTTTTTTCTCTGACACTATTGGATATTTTATGGCGAATGCTATTAAATATGAGAATACAAAAATGTTAAACCAAAAATATCTGTTATTTAACGATGAATTGGCGAATTTTTCCACTTCCCATTAAACAATCTAAACGTTTACCCTGTATTTCCCTGTCATTATAAAATGAATATCGAGACATACTCTTCCAAACCTAAACCAAATCCATCGTATTAATCAACGTAACGAGTTTCTCTCTATATCGACATAGATAATCCCAGCATAAACATTTTCTCACTGTATCGATATAGATAACCCCCGCATAAACAGAGGATACTCGGCTAATAAATCCGAGATAACCTGCAGCGGTTAGCACCAAAGCAAGCCGCTTGTCTAGTAATACCCGAATCATAACCCGGTTAGCTCTCCTTAACTCGAGATAACTTCATCATATCCATCCCACAACTTAACCCCGCACCGCAAAGAGCGACCGCCTAGAATCACTAACGCTTCCTAATTGAATTAATAATCTTCGTAATCAGAAGCTCCTTAAAAACCTGTCGCCGCCAGCTTTGATCCGGGTCCCTCGTTGACTGCCATCGACTGTACACCTTTCTCTATAGAGTTCAACACAGGTTTCAGATGGAGAGGATTTTAATGGCTTGCGATCTTCCTTTGCCAGATGGATTAAGCTTGATGAGGTGATATTCATCAAAGAAAATTGGACAAAATCGCGCCAAGATTAAGCTGACTGAAATCTAGACAAATTATGAGTTCCGTGAGAGGAACTTGGGTTGTCACTAACTTTTATTGGTCGGTTTATTATTATTATTATTATTATTATTATTATTATTATTATTATTATTATTATTATTATTATTATTATTATTATTATTATTATTAT
>JAWDGP010006413.1:137500-147500 GCA_033675545.1 Elysia crispata
CCCGTTTAATCTTGGCCTGATCGGGCCGGATGTTGACACACGGCTGATGGGAATGGCGGAAAGGGTGCGCGCGCAGATGCCGGGCGGGGCGCAAGGGGAGTTAATCTTGAGCAATAACCGCGAAGGGAGCCACCAATTAGTTGGACGAGCCTTTTCACGTCTTCTCTCCCTTTGCGTTGGGAGGCAGGGAGTAGAGGTTCCTTGAGCAACGGTAAAAAAGAGGGTGAGGGGCCGCAAGGGGTGAGAGAAATTGATAGCAAGGCGGTCTACTCAATAGCTGAATAGGCAGGCCGTGAGCGCTTGGTGAACGGAGGGGGTTAACATGTGACGGGAGGGTCCATCGTGAGCTAGGGAAGACGTGTGATGGACAGATGACATGGTACATTCACAGCCGCTGATGGAGATAGCAGGCACAGTGTATTTGTTTTCTTGAAGAAAGCTAGATCTGCAACAGAACAACTGTTCAATTGACTTAAATAAATACTAACAGGATTGTTCGCAGTCATAAGAAAAAGAAATGTTTTGGAAATCTTAAACCTGCAAAAAAACTATTCAGGACAATAAACGGAACTGATAAAGTCTGTCCATTACACGAGAATATAAGAAGACTTTCAGGCCTCAGTATCCAGACGACATCACGAGGACTTTCTTGGAGGAAGAATGGAGAAGTCTGCCTAATTTATAGTCGTTTCCACTAACCACACCGCAAAAAACAGTGTGCGGTGAAATTATTAAAAAAAAATTTTAATTAAAAAAATTTAAGTATGAATACAAAAATAAATAAGATACTTTCATTCCACACACCACAACCAACTATAATCTTACCCCTATCAATTTTCTTATTCAAAAGAATATTCATACCTTAATATACAAGCTAGGTTGTTTTGTTTTTTTTTTTTTTTGTTTTTTTTTTTTTTTTTTACAACCAGCTTATCTCAAATTTATGTAAAGTACAAGTGAAACAGCTATGAGCTGAAAAGTGAAGGATTTTAAAAAATAATTCAAAATAGAGACGCCAGTCACACCCAGTAAATACAGTTTAATTTAGTATACGGAAAAAACCGAAGTGTAAGGAAATGCAATAATTCTAAGAGCAAGGCAAACTTTTAAAACATAAATTTTCCGTATAAATGAAAGTAAACGACCCAAAGCTTCTGAACTTTTTTAACTTTGAAATTAATCCAATTAGCTCTGGTTTTTTTCTCTTCAATCTTCAGATCGCCTGTCGCCGATTTCTTTGTCCACAATTTTATGTCAGTCTTTCAGCGACGGGCCTGGTCTCCCCTGGGACTCGTTTGAATTCCACATCGAGACAGTAAACGTGCACACTTTCGGCACTTGTCCGCATTCAACCATTTATGCCTGATCTCAGTTGATAGCGCTTGCAAACTGCACAGGTTCTTAAAAACTTTCTCGCTTCTATTACATTCCAGAGTTTTATTTCTTCAGAGATTTCAGAAATTTTCTAGTTTAGTCAAACGAAGCTTTCAGTGGCTTTAAGATTTAATAGTAGAAGTAGTAGTAGTAGTAGTAGTAGTAGTAGTAGTAGTAGTAGTAGTAGTAGTAGTAGTAGTAGTAGTAGTAGTAGTAGTAGTAGTAGTAGTAGTAGTAGTAGTAGTAGTAGTACCGCAGTGCCCAGTTGTAGCATTAGTAGTAGTAGTAGTAGTAGTAGTAGTAGTAGTAGTAGTAGTAGTAGTAGTAGTAGGAGTAGTAGTAGTAGTAGTAGTAGTAGTAAGTAGTAGTAAGTAGTAGTAGTAGTAGTAGTAGTAGTAGTAGTAGTAGTAGTAGCAGCAGTAGCAGTAGCAGTAGCAGTAGCAGTAGCAGTAGCAGTAGTAGTAGTAGTAGTAGTAGTAGTAGTAGTAGTAGCAGCAGCAGCAGCAGCAGCAGCAGCAGCAGCAGCAGCACCAGAAGCATTAGTACTAGTAATAGTAGCAGTAGTGATAGAACTTGTAACAATAGAAGGTTGACAGATTAATTGATAAGACATTTTTACCAACCCAGCAGACTCTGCCGGTTGTAGTGAGGAGAAATACTGTTTATTACCAAAGGTCCATTTTCTAACATTATTGTTTAGTTCCCAGTCAGATCCAAGATGTTTTTTTTCCAATTTTAAATTTTCAAGACCCAACTTGTGAAAAGACCGTTCCTTAGACAAACGCTGTCTTGCTATCTATAGTTTTATCCTCGACCAGACCTCATGTTCCGAACGTTATGATCAGACTTCAGAGACAAATCTGTTGACAGGACACGTTTGGCCAGTCTTAAACATAGAGGACTGCACTTAAACTACTCCTTTTAGAACTCCCTCCTCAAAAAAAAAAAAAATAAATAGATAAAAAAGAACAACAAAACAAAACACACGCACAAAAAGGTACATACAAATGATTTTTTTAGAAGTAATTTTCCCAGTCATTTCACTACTTGACGCATGCTGAAGCGACTAACGAAACATTTAGAGTCACCAGTTAGAGACAGGCCTCAAAATTAAACATTTATTCAATTTTGCACCTTAAAGAAAATGAGAGCAATAAACATAAACTCTTCACGTGTGTTCAGTCTGCCAAAGGTGTCTGTATGATAATAATAATAATAATAATAATAATAATAATAATAATAATAATAATAATAATAATAATAATAATAATAATAATAATAATGATAATGATAATATAATACAAAAATAATAATAATAAAAATAATAATAATGATAATAATATAATACAAAAATAATAATAATAATAATAATAATAATAATAATAATAATAATAATAATAATAATAATAATAATAATATAATAATAATAATAATAATAATAATAATAATAATAATAATAATAATAATAATAATACTATTTTAAAATGAGGATTAAATTTAGTACTTTGAAATAAGTAAACATTATCTTATGAAGAACACTATCAGCTTGGTCTCAAATAAAATAAGTTTACAGATCTTTTTTTGTAGGAACCTGAATGAATCTTAAATGATAGGCTTTTCGATATGCATCTCCTTGTTTTAATCAATACTCCAAAAAAACACAAAAACAAAAACAAAACCAGATCAAACTTTATTTTATTATCAAAATAGGCTTTCTCATCTCCGAGTATCAACACACTTCCCCCTCCCCATCCCCTACTCTTTTCCTCATCTTTGAATTCCTCAACTGCCTCAAACCTTTAGCTTTCCGCCCTCCTTTTTTCAGCCCCACACACACCATTATAGAGTTTCACATTCCTCATCCGGTCACCGAAAACGCTTCCATTCCTCAAAAGTTAACTCTAGCCCTACCGAACTCGGCCCCATGTTCTCGAGCTATTGCCCTAATCAATTTGCTCCCTCCACACAAAAGAGTCGAGCTAGCGATGACCCGATGAAGGGTGATCACTCTTGTCAAAAGAGAGATGAGGGGGAGCTAATCAAGCAAAGAGCCGTTGCGACGCCACCCTTTTTAAACGGCACATCTTCCTCAATTTCTCGTCGAGTTCCTTTTCAATAGTACTTTACTATCTTTTACAAGGAGTTTCAATTTCCTTTCTTGAAGCTTCCTTACTACATTTTAGTGGTATTGTGATGTGCGTTTTATCATGAGAGAGAGAACTTATTGATCAAAGAACTGAAAGAAGAACTGATCCTTTATGCAAAAGTCATGGCTTTTTTAGTAAGCTGGCGAAGTAGATCTATTTATGGATAAAGTCCAAAAGCTTATATCATGCCGCAATGGGGCCGCCATAATGGTGCAATTTTTTTTTTTTTTAAGAATTGAAGAACAGTTAAACGAAACACTTAAAATATCCAGCCCGCAAACACTAATTCTTTTGTTCAGAGCTTTGACTCTTGGTTATCCGTTTATTTCTTTTTTACCAAACAAAATATATTAGTCTTACCTCTCCATCATGTTTCCCGTTTTTATGAACAACAAAACAAATTGAATCATATCAAGGTTAACCATGAAGTTGGATATAGTTTTCTTAAAATCGTGTCAATTATTTTGAAGGGTAAATTCCTTTTTCTGTTTACGTTATCATAAAAAATGAACTTCCTCCACTTTTTAATTTCCATTATTATCATCATTTTTATTATTTTTATCCTTTTCATTATCACCCTCATCAATATCATCATAACCATTCATCAAAAGCAATCATATTTATTACTATCGTCATCATCATCGTCAACAGCATCATCATCACCATATTCATTAAACTCAAGACATGCTCCCGTATCTTATCTTTTTCCAATACATCGTTTGTCACTATCTGTTTGATTGAAGCCAGAATTTCATTGATTATTTTAATAAGGATAAAGATATCTATTTGGACTATTTTGACGCCCTTTTTGGTGGGACCATGCTTTCTTCCCTCTTCTCCCCTGACCGTATCTCTCTCTCTCTCTCTCTCTCTCTCTCTCTCTCTCTCTCTCTCTCTCTCTCTCTCTCTCTCTCTCTCTCTCTCTCTCTCTGTGCCTGTCTCTGTTTCTATGTATGTCACTCTCTATCTCTGTCTGTCAGGCCTTATCTCTTTCCCATTATTTCTCTCTCTGTCTGTCTGTCTGTCTGTCTGTCTGTCTCTCTCTCTCTCTCTCTCTCTCTCTCTCTCTCTCTCTCTCTCTCTCTCTCTCTCTCTCTCTCTAAGCCTGCCTCTGTCTGTCTACCTGTTTCTCTCTCGATTACGCCCATTCACCACGACATATCGGTCCCATCTCCCCAGGTGGCAGCCAGGCAGCAGCTATGGGTAAAACCCGGAGACCCCGCACTGCGTTCACATCCCAACAGTTGCTGGAGCTGGAGAGACAGTTCAAGATGAACAAGTACCTGTCCAGGCCGAAGAGGTTTGAGGTTGCAACCTCCCTCATGCTCACTGAGACACAGGTGAGGGAATGTGGCTTTGTTTGTTGGAGTTCTGCGATTTTCATCAAAGTTATTTACAACTGTATTCCTCTGCAGTTCGTGTTTATCATTTTACAAAATCGCATTTATCTCCTCAAAAACATGTGCCATTGGCGCGAATTACTATTTTTTTTTTATTAATGACATATCCCTTTGTATTTGTTATTGTCAAAGATCTATCATCGTCATCATTATTATTACTTTTTGTATTGTTGTTGTTGCTGTTGTTGTTGTTGTTGTTACTACTACTACTACTACTACTACTACTACTACTACTACTACTACTACTACTACTACTACTACTACTACTACTACTACTACTACTACTACTACTACTACTACTACTACTACTACTACTACTACTACTACTACTACTACTACTACTACTACTACTACTACTACTACTACTACTACTACTACTTATTATTATTATTATTATTATTATTATTATTATTATTATTATTATTATTATTATTATTATTATTATTATCATTATTATTATTATTATTATTATTATTATTATTATTATTATTATTATTATTATTATTATTATTATTATTATTATTATTATTATTATTATTATTATTATTAATATTATTATTACAATTCAGTTTACATCCAAGAACATGCGAAGATCAAATTCATCTTATGAGGAATGAGTGTTGCTCATTGGACGCTATGTTCAGTCTTTGCAGTTCAATAAAATTTGTATAGGGTATATAGGAGGGTCGCGCGAAGGAAAAACTCTATCTATATTAAAAGAGTGAGAGTAAAGTACTATCAAGGATTAGAGGCATCTTCACTAAGAATGTCAAAAACTCAGTTGTTGAGATAACTATGCTTGGCTTCCTTGTGACTTTTTTTCTGAGCCTTTTTGTTTTCACTGAATTTTTTTGGAATTTCCTGTTGTCATAGACCGCTGCAGAAATTCCTCTTTCTCCTAAATATTATCTGAACCAAATAAAAATACAACTTTTGATCACTTGCTAAAAATGTATGTACTTTTCACCAACTTTCTCTGCCAGGTAAAAATCTGGTTCCAGAACAGAAGAATGAAATGGAAACGCAGCAAAAAATCTGGGAGCGACATGAAGCCTCGTCCTGAGGAGCAGGTAGCCAATCAGGTGCCGACAATCGACACATGCGCAGGCAGCAAGTTTGACGGCGCCATGGATACGTCTTTGGACACTTCCGAGGAGCGCGACGACTGCGCAATAGATGACTTAGGAAACGAAAACATCGACGTCACTGAGCTGGACTATGACGAAGAGGATGATGAAGGGGAGGGAACTGGTGTCAGCAGTCGAGCAGACGATGCAGTATCGGCGCAGTTGTGTAGACCTCTGATGACGCACGCAGGAAAAGAAACCGATGTGCTTCAGAACTTGCAGTTTCATAAAAATAGCGATGTGTTGAGTATGGTCGAGCCCATGCACTGACGAAAAATGAGATTGTATAGAATATTGTGGATATATTTGACTTTTCTGTCTAAAGCATTATTTGGCTGTACTATTACCCCGCAAACAAATGGCGTGATGTAAGTCTTCATAGCCGTTTAAGAAATACCTGTAGGCAAAGCCTGTGGAAGAATAACAAATGTAGCATATAGGTTTCTATGACGTATAAATGTAATTTTGAAAAACCATTTCATTTGGTGATGTACGGGTGGCTAAGACCTCGAGTTTTACATGAAAACACAATGCAGAGAGTTGCGAATGTGACATATTGAAATGTTGCTGATTTTGTGGGCTATCCTTAACTTTGCCTGCTCTTTTGAGGCAATGGCGATGTAGTGGCGACTATAGTAGATTCACTACTTTACTTAAAGGGTTAATTACTCTACGCTTGACAATGACTGCCATTCATATGATTAACCAGCTTGGGTGAATGTTTTTGGCATGAGAATTGTATTATTCACACGTGATTTTTTTAACGTTTATTGGTGTTCGTCTGAGACACGCTGAGAGCTGAGAAAGGGAAAAGAGGAGAGAGAGGGGGGAAGGGAAGCTGGGTTAGAGCTTCTACCGTGAGATCCACAGGGTCCATCTCTGTGTGTTTGAACCTCATCGTTTCTTTGATGTACTAAAATGGCCTGAAATCGCCTTGCTGTTCAAGGGCATTATCAAATGAAATAAAAAAAAGACGAAACAAAACCACGGGCGATTTTCTCTGAGGGCAAGAGTGAAAGGTTGTTCGTGATCTACTCAAGACTGTGCAAAAAAAAGTCATGAACCTTGACCTATAACTAGCAGGACCATCTGGAAATATGCTCCTTGTCCTAACAGCAGCGCAGGGCATGGCTAATAAGATGATGCTCTAATCTCAACTTCCATGTGATGACCCTAAACTTAAGGCAGTCACCTTAAATCTTGTTGAAAACAATTATATGTAAAGAAAACAACAACAAAACAAACGTGTATGCGAAGCAATAAAATATGTAAATTGGCATTATTCATATGTAAACCAGATGTAGGCCTACTTAGGCTTTACTCTAAAATACATGAATACTGTATATTCTGTAAATGACATGCTCACTGTTATGTGCTTCATTGTATCAAGTATTAACCAAAACTTAAAGAATCAGATGATTTTTTTCTTCATTCACATATTTTAATGCTTTAATTTTTTTTTTTACGACCATTCATTATTTTGAGATTTTTTTGTCTTGGCTCTTAATTCGCGATTATTGATAATTGATTATTATTATTATTATTACTATTATTATCATTATTATTATTATTATTATTATTATTATTATTATTATTATTATTATTATTATTATTATTATTATTATTATTATTATTATTATTATTATTATTATTATTATTATTATTATTATTATTATTATTATTATTATTATTATTATTATTATCATTATTATAATTAATATTATTCTTGCTGTTATGTTGTTATTTTTATCATTATTAATATTATTATTATTACCATCATCATCATCTACCACAATACCACAACACAACAATATTTTACCTATTATTTTCATCTCTTCTATCAGAATTATCATTACCAACATTATTTTATCGGAGGTATGCTCGTATTTAACTGACATTAAATTATTTTCATTAAAAGAAGAAAGAAAAGCACACACAAATAAACAACAAAACTTGATCTTAGTCAACATAAGATATAACCGGTACCCATCTTATGAAACTCTCATCTATCTTCAATTTTCGAAAACGTGTGAACTTTTTCCGACTCAGTACATACAATGTATTAATAATTATGTAAATAAATGACAAATAAAACTTTTGTGAAAAAAAATGTATCCCCATAGAATTCTTTCCTTTGCTATGATGCAAATTCTTCACCGTTGGTTCGATCTACATAGGATCGTATTGTATTTAAATGAAAAGAAAGTAAAGGTAGTTATCCTTATTAAGGCTTGGTGCCTACGTTGACAGCACGATGGCGTCATCTGTGAACCTTGCAGGCCCGCAGTGAAGATTGTAGGTTCGCGGTGAAGCTTTTTATGTCCTTTTTTTGTATTAAGTTCTGTAGATCTAAACATCTATCTCAGTTTTCAAACAACTTTTTTGCTAATATGAACTTAAATAAATTCAGACCCAGTTCTAGTTTCCATCAACATCAGAAAATAATGTACAATCATCATTATGGCTTCATTATTAAAATTTAGATGTTTTAATTACTTTCGCAAAAAGGTTATCTTTTTTTTTCTTTACTGACCCGTATGAATTACAAAACATTATTATCATATTTCTTGCCTAATTTCTTCGTAATAACTTTCTTATTACGAAAACCAAGATGTGCATCATTGTGTTTCAAAAAGATTATAATTTCGGAAGTGGAGAATTCTGGGTTATCAAATGTAAAGAAGAAATTGGAAACATGATGGATATGATTTTGGATAAAATCACTGGCGTTTGACTGCTGCAAAAGTTTTGTTTTGTTTTTTCTTTTTCTTTTTTACGTAAGAGTATAGCAAACTATTCATCAAATACACAGGGATATCAATCATAACTGAGTTCCGTATCGTTAGTTTTAAATTTAAAAAAAAATAAAAATAAAACAAAACGAACCAATAACACAGGAAAATAGGTAGCCAAGCTTTTAATATTTTTTTCACAAACTTATTAAGATTTTGAGCATAATTTTCTTCAAATAATATTTAAATATGAATGAAATAGTCGATGGTGCCCATAATATTATAGCTTATGCTGAACAAAAACGATAATTGGTGTAGACTTCAATGTTGAAAAAAAAAATTGGTGTCAGCACAGAGGGAAACCTTTGGCGGGGAAAAAAAGACACCATTATGTCTGTAAAATGATTTACATGAGTTGAAGTAGTAAAGATTCAAATGTCATAAAATAAGTGGTGTAATTTTTTACTAAAAATGCAATTAAAATGGAATATAAATTTATGTTTAGTCTTTAAGTGGAGCGCATCACAATTCATAAAACGTCTGAAAAGGATCGTTTTAAATTTGAGGTTGTGAAATGTACTTTTATCTTAAAATAAGTACTTTGATAATTGGTTAAGTGAGCTATGGTATCCTATTCTGAATAAAGGCGAGACAACGAATCCAAGTCTGCATTCTAGCCTACATAGTTTCCTCTATTCTATAAAATATTTTTCTTATCTTTACACCAATCTAATATGTTATGTAGAGCACGAAGTAGCCTATGTTAAAATAAGGTGCATTAATTTTCAATGAAACAGCTTCTCAAAGACATTTTTTTGCCCTTTTCTTTCCCGTTATTACAAGTGAGACCAGTCTTGCACAGAATGGATGCCTTTTCCCATCATGTTATGGGAATTATGCAACTGGTGCTCACATTAAGGACAGCCGTTTTCGGTCTAGATCTAGGCTTACGTCGGAGATGAAACTTATTTAGTATGAATAAGCTGGATATTCTTTGTATAGTATTTGAAAATAAGCGGGCAGATTTATGCGATGCATCGAAGGTAAAATTTCGAAATCCTGAATAATCCTAACTCATCTTTTATTATTGATAGGGCGGCGTTGGAATTATTTCGCTTTCTTTTTAAGTTAACTCACTCTTTTCTTTCATTATGATTGTTTTCTTTTCTTATGACTGCATCTAAATTTTGATAAGCCATGTTCAGTGTGGGCTTGGACTT
>JAWDGP010006413.1:152500-175000 GCA_033675545.1 Elysia crispata
CTTTTCACTTAGATTAAACACATCTGGAGTGGTCCCTGACTCATTTTCATTTTTGTCTGTTGACATTTTTCAAGCTTGGTAATCATATCTGTCAGGTGGCAGGTCTCGTTACTGCAAGTATGATATTGGCAATAAATGGAAAGGCAAAAGCTTGTATTTTTGCAAGAAGCGGTACGAATAAAAATATTTAGCTAATTTTATAAAAATGCTCTATCTATTTATAGATCCTTTTGAACTTTTATTATGATAATAAGTATAAAATCCACAAGGCATTGAACATCTTCCTTATAATACGAGTTTAGAAACATCTTGAAAAAGATTTGGAAACTTCAGAATTAGTTTTCCAGTATTAGTACAATGTTGTATTTAATGTTGATCCGGCCATATATTATACGTGTAGAATACAACAATATGTAATGAAAACAATACGTGAGATTTTTACTTTACTTTATTTAGCAAAGAGACTTTTTTCGCCAGTGCCTATATTATATTGATCTTTAAAACTTTATAATAGACAATGAAAAGAACAATGCTAGATTTGATTTTCTCACATTTTAGTCGGCAAGCAATAATGTACACTTTGATATCGGTATGGTATACAGTTATCACTGAGATGATAAGTATATATATATACTTACGTCATTCAAGCCACGTTTACGTCATAGATCAGTTATTACAGCGAAAGACAAAAAGTGTAATCGGTTATTTTGTTATTTTTATGTATTTATCCCTTTTTTTTAATTTTGAGGATACTTGGAATCCAGATTTATGTGATGGGTGGCTTTAAAATTCATTTATGTAACTGGGTTTCTTGGCGGAGGTATAATTACGCACGATCACAAGTCTAGCCTACTAAACTTATTAGAAATACACCTAATTTTATAGATCTACTATAGGCGTATATATAAATAGGAAAAAATATAGAGATAGATAGACAGGCTGTTTGCTTGATAGATAGAAAATAGAAAGATTAATAGGCCTACATAGATTATTAGATGAAAAATAGAAAGCTGGATAGATAAATATAATAGGCTAGATAGATAGATAAATATATTCATACAAATATACATACTCACATAGGCTATGAAGATATGTAGATAGATTTATTCATTGATAAATAGATAGATATAACTATAGATAGATACAAAGATGGGTAGACATAGTAGATACCCCGGTACTTGTACACAGATATAGGTAGATAGATAATTACTTTGGTAGACAGATAGATAGATAGATAAATAGGCCTGCGGTAAATCGATTTATAAGCTTAGATAGATACTTACTAGGTATATATATATGGATTTATATTATGGAGAAGAATATTAGGTATATAGATCGATAGATAGGAAGATAGATATATAGATAGATGGCCAGATAGGTGGGTCGATAGAGAGATGGTATGAATGCCACTAATGTAACACATAGACATATGTTAAAATAGTTCTATTTTTCAAACTTTCCCATGGAAATGAATATCGTGCTTTTATGAAGGATTTTTTTTAAATATTATAATAAAAAAGGCCCAGTGAAGGAAACTTGTTTTCAAACAGATGCAAATTTTTGGGAAAAATATATAAATTATATTATACACACACATACTTAAGCAAAAACAAATTTATTTGTAAAACTTGTCGCTTTCAAGAGTTGAAAGAAAAAAAAAACAATAAAAATAACAATAAAAAAACAACCCAAAACAAACAAACAAAAACAAAAGAAAAGAAAACAAAACAAAAAAACGTTTAAAATGACTGTATTAGTAGACAGCAATCTTGACATTGAACAAACGACCTTCATTCACGGGCAGGGTAAAGTCGAGGGGACATTACTCTGAAATGTTTAGCAAGAAACTCCATCCAAACATTGAAAACAACTCATATCAGTGATAGCCAGAACTGCAGCGGCCTCAAGGATAATTGTTTGACAAATTATGATTGTAAGAGGAGTGAGTGTTATATCAAAACTGTATGCCTAGATGCTCACTCATTTCAATGTCCTGAATTATAGCCTAATGAGGCTCGAGCAAGCATTCAGCTTGAAATAGATCGGTGTTAGAGAGATCTAGATCTGATCTAGAGTCTAGCCCTAGATCTAGATCTAGTTAGCCTCTAAATTAGAATCTAGATTACATCTGCATTGTGTATTGAAGGGAACAATGACGGTTTGTTTTGTTTTTTTTCAAGCAAGATTTAGAACTAGATCTATATCAACAGGGAAGATCTTGTCTGAAGAAATACAATCGGCCTACTTTTGCAATTTGAGATAGGCGATACTGCTATTTTCAATTTTCTTGAAGTTGAAGGGTCATTATTCAATCTATCAGTTTGTTTTTATAACAATTTATAATCTGCAACCTATTCTTATCAAAATACAGAGAAGTCTATAGATCTTGTGGACTCCTTACCCAGTGCGGTCCCAACTCTTGTTTACGCAGTATTGTATACTGTGGGTAATGGGACCATTAGGGCCTACACTCTAGTCTATCGATTAAAAAAAAATAATAATTAGGAGTAGAAAATCATTGAAGAAAAGAAAGGAGTGTTATTAAATTAGTTTTGCTTTTTTTCTAGATAGTATTGTACATCCAATATGGCTCCGTGCAAACAAAAGAGCCGAGACCGCAAAGGGTAACTAGAGTCCTCTATTTGCGCACTTTAATCTAGTTATGTTTGAAGATTTAGGCTTAAAAAGTATAAATCTGTAAAACTGCACTCGATCCAACTCACTTGTGAGGACAAAATGAAAATAAAGTATAAACCCTGTGATTCATCTAGTAGAGTTATGTTCTGTTACTAAATGATTAGATCTCTAGCCTGTAAGGGAAAAAATTTCACATAATCACAAGCGGATTAAAAAAAAAAGAACTTTCGATTTATACTGTTCCTTTGTATGTATTTTCATTGGTGCAGGCCTACTACATGAGATTATATATATATACCTTGTTAATCGCCAAAAGCCACCCTATTCAATTTTCTAATTATAACTGCGTTGGATTTCCAAGCACTATGCCAAAAAAAAATTAAAAAAAAAAAAACAACAAAAAATAGCAGGGAGACACCTGGTAGTCATGACCTTGGTATGGCCTGGCCCCCTTACTTAGAGTGTCAAAAGTTCAGGGCCGAAACACATACTATAGGCGGGGAGGGGGGGTTCTTCTCTGAAGACTCTCTTATCTTGCTCCCCAATGAGTTTCTACAGTCTACTTGCTACCCAAATTCACTCCTGGAGAGAGCAATTAAAAATCTGTATAAGCACATGCTACAAATAATGCTGGATTTTGCATCAAGATTCATTCTGGTGACATCCCAGTCACAAGTTTGAAGCTTCCAGTTCCACTGGATTAATCTTTGATTATCTTTTTGACTGTCATATGCTTGTATCAAAACTTCATGAAAAGGCATCACCTGATTTAAATAAGCATTAACTTAGATTTCTGAAAGTTTTGAGATAATGTATTAAGTATAATTTTCTAGATCTCAACAAGAATTGAATTAGTTTTATTTCAAAGTCAAACGTGAGGTGGGATCGCATGATCTGGTCGTAAATTTCCAGGCCAGCCTATTCAATTCATTTATAGATTATGGGATAAAATTTTGTTATTTCATGAAGTATGCAACATGACTATGCTGTTGTAGAAAATTAGTGTCCTCTAAAACAAAACTTGCTTTTTAATCTTGTCTGCAGCCCCAAGAATTGTCCGCATGAAACATTGAGTATCTAACCTCAAGAGTCTGCTTCACTGTCACAATTAGACTCTAGATCTACGTGGCACTAACCTCCTGCATTTGGACACTAATGTCTCTTCTTGTAAGTGTTTTCTCCATGATTTTCCGGTCTTAGTTTTCTCTATTTATGACGTAACATTGCAATGATTAGCCTGGCTGGAACATGCTCAAATTATAATTCATTATGAATGGGAAGAGTGACAGCCCACTTGCTAGAACTAGAAGAGTGAGAAAAGTGAAGTCGAAAAATTAGAGCCATATTATATTAGAAGTTGAAAGCTTGTCTTGCTGAGTTGGATAATTCATAGTAATATTTGAATTTGCTGAAAAAAAAAAAAAACCCAAAATAAGGCACTTCAAAGTATAAATTCTTTTTTTCTTACTGGTTGAAAAACTTTGAAAATTTAGTATCAAAGGCAACAGTGATAATTCCAAGAACTTTACAAATAAGAAAGTACAATGAAAAACATTAATTCCTAAAGTGTAATATGGATGACTAGGGACTAATTTGATCAGGGCACTTGACATATTTACTTATATTGTCTTGGTGTTGAAAAAGTCCATTTATATTGTGTTAACATACATTCAAAGCCATCAATGAAAGCTTTCTTTATGACATGGTAAATTTCCTAACGAATATTTTTTTTTAAATTCCCTGGTCGTAGTTATTTTCCTTGAAAACTGAAGCAGTAGTGATAATTAGATATCCTTGTATTTCATGGTTTGCTGGATTAGCCAAATGTAATCACTTTTAGTTGTACCTCATGCATAGTAGAATTTTGCATTGTGACAAAAGTAGAAGGAAATAAGAAAAAGACACCTCACCTCGATTCAAATCTGTGATGGAAGTCACTTTTTTTCTAGGCTTGTACATGTGGGGGTAAAGAGAACGAGAAGAGACGACGTTTCAAGGACTCCCAACCAGAGCAGGTACCTTCCCAGGATCTGAACAAAAACGCTGTAAGATGGTAGAGATTCGTGTTAAAACAAGTTTAACGCGACAACTCTATTTATAATCCTTTTATGAGGTACTTTGCGTTGCTTACATACAAAAATGGTCAAGGTTATATGATTATAAATTTTTTTTATCTTATGGTGGATACAATCATATAATAACTTGAAAGAGAATTCAATTTATAAAATGTAGTTATGAATAGCCCAATGCTATCAAACGTCTTGAAATCCAACTTTTTTTTTTAAACTCTCCCCAAGTCTTTATATCTCAAATGTGAATGAAATGCTGTAATTTGATCATTTGTAAAACCAGATATCAAGATCCAGTTCAAGATAAATCAAGATAAAATAATCACGATCCTACATACTTAAAAAATGTACAGATTGCATTAAGTTTATTGAAGTTAATTGTACATGAAACATTATTCCATTGTTCTTAGGAAGAAATGGCACTCATGAATATCTTAGATCAATTGTTCAGAACAAGAGATCAGAGTACAGTTATGTTTATATTAACAGGGTTATTTCTTTTTCTTCTGTTTTTTTTTAAACTGTCTTTTTTCATTTATTGTGGAAACTGATCTATATTTCAGATAAAATAATTTCTTTATCATACTTTGTTCAATTTGACTTGTTTTCCCAGCCAGAAACAGAAGATAAAGCACATGAGGGAGGCGACATGGAGGAGATAGATTCCTCCCACTTCAGGCCAGATCCACTCCAATATGAGTTGTGTGCTGTCATAGGTAATACTCTGACATCCAAGGGGCTACTAATGAAAAGTTTACTGAATTAAATACAAAGTTAACTAATCGCAGAGCTGAAACGTAAAGAACTTTCAACCTACAGAGTCAAAGTGCATATTTCTTTAGATTAAACGATAACTGCTCTTTCTTAAATACTTTTTTTTTTTAATTTCTAGCAACGTAAATTATGTAAGTTTCGTTATATGGAAGGCAATTTTTACTTCCATGAAAATGTTTCATTAATTGGGTCTGCCAATTTACTTTACCCATAACAGATATTCGTAACTTTGCCAATTTTCTTTTCAGGCAAAGGTCACTGTAACACGTCCACTATATCCTTAGCAAAGAACTTAGCTACAGAGTCTCTAGTTGCTGTCAAAAGAATAAATCTGGAAGGCTGGTCAGGAGAGCTTGTGTACTTTCAGGTAATTTTAAGTGGAGTCTACGCAATAAGAGCTCTTATTTACTCTTAATTCTAATCTAGTTTGTTAAAGTAACAATTCAAACTTTCTTTTCACTAAGATAATGAAAAAGCAAACCAAAACAGTGGGTAAAAGCTTTTGAATGAGAAAAAAAAGTAGAGATACCTTTTTTTTTAACTCTGTTTTAATTCCAGTTAATTCATGTCTTATAGGCATTAAAAACATTGCATGATATTCTGCTTAAAAAATTAAGTATCTGTTACCTTTGCACTGTCATAGTTTCATGAAACACAGTATGTATTATATAAATAAATAGAGACTTTGTTGAAATTATCACCTTTTTTTTCTCAATATGAATAGGCCTTTTTTTATTATTACAAATTTGCTTTGTAAGCATTTGAAAGACTGAAAGCATACAAGAGGAGATTAGAGCAATTCTTTCTGAGAAAAACAGTTATAAGTGATGCTGATAAGTTTTGCCCCTCATGATCATATTTTTGGAGCATCTTTTTTTTTCTATATTTGATTGATTACCTCTCTTTTTCTTATTTTGTCATTCACAGAATGAGATTTTGTTCACTCGGATGTTGTCGCACCCAAATGTGTTGCCCTTTCATTGTAGCTTCATCAATGGGCAGGAGTTGTGGGCCGTCATGCCCCTCATGGCTTTTGGTAAAACTTAATATTTTTATTTCATTATGATACATTGTAAAAAAACTCATACCTGGCATCTACGTCAAATTTTTTAGCATAGGCAAGAAGACCGAGTTTAAAATATTACGACATCTCTTTCTTAATTAAAGCTCCAATTAGAGAAAGATGTTGAAATTCTGACACCATCCCTTGCCCATTTTGTCTTTCTTCTTCTCTGTGGATCAATCAGACAGAGGTGCCATTTGATTGCACTAAAGTGTTTGTTCTGTGATTGTCTTCAATGCTGCCAAAGTGTTTTGAATAAAGAAAGACAGGCTGAGACCAAATTTGCTGTTCGTGTGTATTAACCAGGTTCAAACCCTGCAGCAAATATCCTTTGCCATTTCATTGCACAGGCTCCAGGTGTTTGGAGTTCTTACCAATACAAAGTCATAAGTCTGTCATAAACAGAAGAAAAAATTGAAGTCTTTCAGCAGAGAAAAGTTTTGAATTTCTTGGTGGTCGGTATTTCAAACATTCCTTCAAGAGCAAACTAGTTTTTTTTCTTTACATAACTCAGTTTTGACATAATTGTTTATGGCCATGAAACAATGCCAGCTACCAATTCTTATGCATAGTGTCTTATGTACATGTAAATCTTACATTCATGTTGATGCAAACCTTGAAATAATATACTTTTTAACTTATATTATTTCCTCCCCAGGATCATGTAGAGACTTGATGCATGCATACTTCACGTCGGGCCTCCCGGAGCTAGCAATTAAACTAATCATGCGGGATGTGTGTTCGGCAGTAGATTACCTCCACCATAGATTGATTATACACAGGTGATGACTTGAGCCTAGCTTTTAACTTTTTGGCAGATAGACTTTTAATTGAGTTCTTTGTAGTAATTTCAATCTTAAAGAAATCATTAGCAAGCCTCATACAAATGTCTGAGGAGTATAGATATCAACAAAGTGGAACAAAACATTTTTGATACTGTGTCATAAGGCAGCCATGTATCCGAAATGACAGCAACAAAAAACTTAAACATATAGTGTTAGCTGCACCATTCTTGATTAACAGACCTTTATGTACAAACTGATAATGCTTTTTTAAAAGCCTTGGAAGTCAAATCATTGGCATACATCCTACATGGTGGCACAGCTGACTGTTTAAGAAACGCAAAATGAAAACATGACTAAATTGCTGGGCATTATGCAGGACAAACTAGGTTATACTAAATGGGTTTGCATCAATTTTTAAAAAATTTTGAGAGCAGCAAACTTCAAAGTTGGCCTGTGCTGTTTGCCAATGAATGGGTAATTTATATTCAGTATTTTTACGTTTGAGGTTTATTCTTGACCTGTCGGACAACTGATGTCTCAGTATAAAATTATTCGAGAACATACAAGCGATTGAACATTCTCTTTCAACTTCTACCTAAAACTAGACTAATGCCCATATTGGAGGGAATAGTAGAGGAGTGCCAAAGCAAGAGAAGTAGGAAATTGAAAGGAGTAAAAGGAGAAGGAGGCCATATGAGCAACGATAAGAAATAGTAAAGGTATTTAAGGGAGAGATTTAGGCAAGGAGGAGGAAGGGGAGGAGAGGGAGAAGCACAGAAAATGAGGAGATTAGAGCAACAACAAGAGGAAGTAAAAACAAGATTTATCAGGCAAACGAGGAAAGTGATTATCTTGTTATTGAGCTGGAGTAAAAGGGGAGTAACAAGAGAAGAATGAGATTGAGGAGACAAGGCAATGATGAGTAAGGGGAAATATTTCTAAAAGTGTTGTCGAGGGAAGAGAAAAATGTTTACTCAAATGAAAACAACAAAATATATTTTTGATTCACTTTCTTTCTTTCTTTCTGTCTGTCTTTATTTTTGGTAATATGCATGCCCTAATGAATCTCTGATTTGTAAAAGAAAAAAAGAAGCTGCATCAAATAAGGGAAATAAATCAATTATGCATTTTATTAAATATTTCTATTTCCCTTGAATGTTCAAACACTCTTACTAAAACATATCAAATTCCCTAAACAATTTGAAGAATCTGTGCTCAACTTCAGAAGGGCAGAATCATGTGAGATGTCGAAAGCAATTGATGGCCAAGATAATTTTACTTCATAGTAGCAGGAAGAGATATTTGCTTTAAAAAGAAATATTGGAACGGGTTTTGAAAATTTATGGACTTAATTCCTGATCATGTGGTAAAAAAAAAACTTATGTAATGTAACCACTATATAGTTGAATTTACCTGACATTGTGGCAACCACTGTTTCCAAGCTTTGCAAACTATATAAGAATCAAAGCACAACAAGGGGGAAGATACTCCCTAAGTTATTAGATTTATGCAATTATCATAAAGATTTATCAATATCAATTATTTATATTTGTTTACAATTGGCGTGGTAATTAGGTGATTCATGATATGAGTAAAATTGTCTTCTATTGCAGAGGTATTAAAGCCAGTCATGTACTCATTTCCAAGAGTGGGCGGGTGTGCTTGTCGGGATTACACAATGTCTACTACACCATTCAGAATGGCCAGCGGCTACAAAATGTTCATGACTTTCCCCTTCATGCCAAAGATTGTCTCCACTCATATAGTCCAGAATTATTAGCACAGGTATGTAAGAATAATTATGGAATTTTTTTTTTTTTTTTGTTTTCAGAAACTCAAAATGATCTAGAGAAAAAAATCACATATACCTGAAGGATATCTATTTCATTTTAAGGCATTCTATCATATTTAATGCTAAAGTATGAAGAGTTAAATCATGATTTCATTCCAACCTCTTTTGAATGTTCTAAAAATAAGTTGGCCAGAAAATGAAAGGTATTTAATTAACCTTTATGGAGCTAATGCTATCTTTATTATTGAATACTTAATTGTTGAACACGGAAAAAAAAAATGAAATTTGACAAAGAGGTACGCTATTTAGTTAAAAGTCATGTGATCCAATTAGTTTGCAAGGTCTTTAAGCAATATACATCTGTATTTGCATTCTTAAACTGTTGAAGAGCATAGCTGCTAATATCAGTACCATTTCTGAGGTGTGTCTGAATTCAAGTCAGAAAAAAATAGATGCAAATGGGAAAAAAAACATTCTATAACAAAATAATGCTTCAGAAACACTGATGTCCTCTTGTCTTTCTAATTATTTGACAGAACTCTTTTCTTAATCAGGAAGCTTAACACTGAGAAATAACTTTCCTTTTTTTTTCACTTTTGTGTAAAAGAGAATTTTAGTGTTTAAATACTTAAACTTGATCCTACCAAAGTTTTTTGATTTATTATAAACTCTCTTAAAAAAGCTTTTCCTACATAAGCAAAAATACTTCTAAACAAAGAAAACAATCCTTTTCTGTTTTTTAAAACTGAATTGCATCCTTGTTCTTTTCCTAAACAATCTTTTTGTATTAGTAAAGATTAATTATTGATCGGATCATTTTTAAACCCACTGAAAGTATTTAAAACTAGAAAGTAAATGTTGAAGATAGAAGAAATGACTTTGAATTATATAAAAAGAAGATCCTGAAACTTAACATTTACCCAAAATTTAAAAAAATTTTTCCAGAATCTTGCAGGGTATAACTTTAAGTCTGATGTGTACAGTCTCGGTATCTTGATATGTGAGCTGGCAAATGGGCAGGCACCATTTGCTGACCTACCGGCTACTGCAGTAAGTACCATATTCTCTGTTATTTCCACAATTGCTTTTTAATTTCATAAAATTTTATAAAAAAAAAAGCTGAATGATGAGCTTTTTTGTCAAAGATGCTTTAAATGAAAATTGTTGAAAGATGCTTCACCTCCGGTGAGAGTCAAATCCTTAATTTATAATTGCTTGTGCACTCGCTTCTTTGGTAGTCAGAGGATTAGAATATATCAATTTAGATTTATCAGTTTTGATTAAATTTGTGAGACTCAAACCGTTGAAAGACGCATGGTAAAGGATATCTCATTTTTTTTTTGCAAGCTTTTAGGCTCCTCAATTCTTTGTCAATCTTTTTCTCAATAAATTTGGATTATTGTTTCCTTTGTCTCAAACCCTGAAACTTTTTTTTTTTACTATTTCACTCTATTAATTGATAACTCTAATGATCATGGCATCTTTCATCACTAATATAAAGTCTACTATGAATCAGCAGAACAAAATCTGTTTCAGAAAATTCCTTTACTCCATTTAGATCAGGAATAATAGTAAATAAAAATGCTGAAACAGGACTGACAACAATGTTATGTAAGGTGCATTTGTTGCTCCACTTTCAGCTCAACAAAGCAAACCAAAAAATAAACTTAAAGTACATAAATCAATCATTTAACTTTGCTATCAGATCCTTTCCTGAAGAGGTACGTCAGTATCTAAATAAAGATCTGTTATATGAAGCACTGGAATAAAATTTGATAAGATAAAAGTACATGTAACAGCTGTCTTCTCTTCTTTCCTCGTCACCAGATGTTGCTGGAAAAGCTAAAGGGTACGAAGCCCCACTTAGCAGACTCCACAACCGTGGCTGAGTTTGTTATAGATGATGGTAAGTTGAGTGACTTTTTTTCCTTTTTCTTTTTTTTAAATCCCTTGCAGGCCGCATAGTTTTAGAACAAAATAGAAACATTTAAATATCAGAAGTGACTCAATAAAAAAAGGGAGCTTATTTGCCTCAAAAGTACTGGTTTTTAAGGTATGTATGATATGAGGAATGTAAGGTGCCACATTATCTTTTTTATCTTTGTAATCACTTCTTGTTACACGCAAGTTAGGAATTGAAGAAGCTGTTGAAAAGCATGAATTTGCACTCATATTATGTCATGATAAGGGTGTTTTTCTTTATTTCATAGCTCTGACTTAGAAAAACATAGAATGTCATTGTTTTTTGTTTTATCTCTATCAGTTTAAACAGGTTTATACTGATTGAATTGAACTTCAGTTAATAGAAAGTTATTTCTACAAACTTTTTTTTCTATTTATACATTGCTTATAGATACTTCATATTTTCAGATGAGCTGAATGAGAAATAATATATTCATGAGGAAACAATCTTTATTTTTGCTTTTAATAAAAACGAATTGTTCAAAAGTGGAGAGCATTTTGAAATATTTATGACGTAACGTCGTGCTGAATGCCTAATTCAATTTATGTCTATTTTTTTTGTCAATGCAATTTTTGTATACTACATATTTATTCCTTCATTTTGCTTTAGCCCTAATAGGTTTTGGTTACTAAATATTTGAATTGTTTAAAATAATATCACTAATAATATGTTTGTTGTATATGTTAAAAAAGTGGTTTTTTTGCATAACTCAAAACAGGTAAAAATGAGTTGGTCATTTATCAAATGAGCATAGCTATAAGCTATTTGTTAGTTTCCAATGTATATAAACGGTGTATAATTCTTGTGATAAGATGCAGAATACCCAGTCCCCGAGGGCATGGAAGACCAAGCGACCACAAGTCAGGAGAGGGCAGATGCCATCTTCTTCAAGCGAACCTTCTCTTCGCATTTACACGAGCTGGCGGCTGCTTGTCTTGAAACAGATCCGCAACTAAGGTATATTAGCAGTAACCGTTGACATTTGATTTGTCTGATTATTTAATGCTTTTGTTTTGAATGATGACATTGAAGATAAGATGCATGTAAGTGAAAAGCCACAAACTCTCAAATGTACTTTTAACACCTATTTTGTTATTTGTACCTACATATCCTTATAGTAAATGTTGAGAGTAAATTTTTTTATTTTTTATTATTTTTTTGTTAACAATATTATTTGGTTTCTAGTATTGAGAAGACAGTAAATTTGGCACAAGCTGAAAAAACTGCGATACACTTGAATAAATTGAAATCATTGTCAGTGTAAGAGTACCATGAAATGAGAAGGAAGTATAAAGACATTGAACCAGAGCAGATCTAGACAACTTCACATTTATGTTGTTGCAACATATTATTTTGCGGGATGATAAAAGATTTAGGTAACTGCTGAATTGCAATTTAAACGGATGAACTTGTCTTTATACTAATCATAATATCAAGCAAGTCCTGATCAGGCAAGGCACAGCTGAACAGTTGCGAGGCTATACTTATTCATCAAAACATCTTTCAAATTTGCAAGAACTTAGGGCAAGTATTCAATGTCATAATATATCAAGGCATGAGAAACAAATTATAATTTATGTTGGTATTGATATTTCAATGTGCAGCTTGGCCAATTTTAAATCTCTTGAAAAGTTTGCAGAAGATTTAGTTTCTGATTTTTCCAGCAATCTGCTTAGGTTGAATCGCAAAGTGTATGTGGTGTAAGTTTTGAGGTTTTTCCTCTTATTCTGGGCACTGAGTCTATTTTTTTCTCCTCAGACCAACTGCCGCTCAGCTCCTGAGCCATCCAGCCATCAAAAGCATCAAAAACCACTCATCCTCTCTACTTCCATCTCAGTTAAAACCGGTCACACCTCTTACAGACAAAAACAACATTCCTAAAGGTAAGAGAAATAAGGCAATTAAAACTTTATTTTTAGCAAGCTGTCTTTATTGTAATGGCACAAAGTAATTGATTTAGGTGTTTCATTCAAGGAAATTAAGAGAAAAAGGAAGGAACAAAGCAAAAAACTGTACCTGAAACTCGTTCTTGTAATTTCATACACATACACACACTCTCTCTCTCTCCCTCCCTCCCTCCCTCTCTCTCTCTCTCTTTTTCTCTCTCTCTCCATCCCCCCCTCTCTCACTCTCCTTATTACATACTATTTCTGCTATGTAGAGCTATGTTGTAAAATTTTTTTCTGCCACCAGTCTAAATATATACATGTGTACATCCAATTTTCTCACTGACCATATAAACTAATATAAACCTTAGCTTTGAAAGTATCTAAAGACAAAATCTTGACCTGTAACTTGCTTTACCTCTGTTCCGGAAAAATGTATTAATTTGTGAAATTCAGGAAATGAAGCTAATTTTTAAAATGAAAGTTACAATAGAGAGTGACTATCAGAGCCAAGATTCCTTAATTCATCTTCAAAGGAAGTGAGCTTTTTATTTAATTTCAGGGCATATAAATGAGACTGTATAGACCTATTCTAATTAAAAAAAAAAAAAAAGGCATCGATGTTTAATCCAGTCATGGCCTTTCCTGTTACACTTTGTTATTTTGTAATGCTAATCCACGTCTTCATTCTCTTTGTGATGGCCAGATTTAGCAATGGAGGAGGAAGAAGATTTCTCCAGGAAGATGAGTGAGGTTTCCATGCTAGAGGACTGGCTGTTTTGATTTTGACGTACATCATATCACTTAGTGAAATCACTGAATCTCCAGCACGCGCACACAATCTGCCAAACAATATTGAGTGCTTGAGGTGCTAGGTCGAATTTCCAATGTATTTATGCGGGTATCAAAAGTAGGGTTGAAGTTGTGACCAACAAGCTGTTGGCAGTTTGCATACAGCAATTATCAGTATTTACTCAAACAAGTGTTTTAACAGGATTTTTTTTTTCTGTTGTAATCCTTGTAACTATAAAACCTCAATCATACCATATGTTTTCATCTACATTATTTTATTTATCAATCTTTTCCAATGAGGGATTTCGAGGAGCAAAGACGCTGCCTCTGGGAAGTCAGGCCGATTCTCAAATCACAGCTTCTCTCACTAAAGCTGTTCTAAAGGCTCAAGGCTATGGAAAGCCTTTGTTGTTGTTGTTGTTGTTGTTGTTGTTGTTGTTGTTGTTGTTGTGGTTGTTATTGTTGTTCTTTTGAAATCAAACTCTTTGCTTGTGAAAGTGATTTTTTTTTTTAAAAGATAAATTGTGCTTCCTATAGATGAACAGTTGCATTTGATTAATATTTGAAAGTGAAGGCTTGGATTATAGCTGAAAATTGACTCTCTTCGTCCAGTGCTTTTTTTTTAAAATGCAGTTTCCTGGCTGAAAGACTATAGTAGTTGTTTTTTTCACTGTTTTATTTTGTAGAAATTTGTTTCGCGAAAAAAAAAAAAAACCGAAGAGAACTGTGTTCTGCCAGTGTTGGAGGTTAAAAGACTTTGACTTGAAATAAAACATATAGTTTTTTGAGTGATGAAATTTCTCTCTTTTTTTTACTTTTTATGTTACAATAATTGAACATAGGCACAGGTATCTTTTTTCTTTTGTTGGATTTTTCCCCCCAGTTTTGTGTTCATTTGAAGAGATGAACAATGCGTTATTGGTTTCTGTGATTGTTTAAATGTGTTTTGATGATCAATTTACTTTTGTTAAAGACTATCAGTATTTTATTTGCTTTTCCTGTTTCTTTTTGTTCTTTTTTTTTTGTGTGTTTGAGTGTCTTAAATTTGTAGACTTCAAAGTGAAACTTCATGATTGTCTTTGATCATCAATATTTATTCATAAATAAACGTTTATTGTTCTGTTTTGTAATTGATCAAAATAAATTGATTACTGTGTTCTGAAGCTGTCGCTAAAAATCCATTGTTCTTCTTGTGAATTTTTTTTCTTCTTTGTCTTTCGTAAATATGGGCAGGAACAAGAGCTTATGCTTGCCTTATAGTTTTGACCATAAGAAAATTTTGGGTCAGAGAGCGAAAAAAAAAAGAGGCAAAATGGGGAAAAAATATCAATTCTGATTATTGTCAATCACATTCCCTACCATAGGAAGTTTGGATATGCTAAATTTGACTAAAACCATGCGCCAAAAAGTAATTGAAAAAAAAAAGCAGATAAATAAACTACGCGAAAAACGACCTCCTTTCAAACCCAGTGAAAAAGATTTGAAAAGAGACTGTGAAAGCATTTTTACAGTGATCAAAATTAGTAAGTTGGGCACTCAGAATTGGGCTCTGTTTTTTGTTTGTTTGTGTTTTTGTTTTTGACGTGGATGACGTTTTGCCAATAATATATATTCACTTACATTATGAGGTCTAACCTCTCTTGACAGTTTGACACACTTTGTTTCTCAAACCTCACATGACATCCTAGCTTTCCTAACCTGGCACAGGATCCTAGCTTCTCAAACCTGGTATGTCATCATAGCTTCTCAAACTTAGTATAACACCCTAGCTTTCCTAACCTGGTATAACACCCTAGCTTTTTGAACCTGGTATAACACCCTTGCTTCTCGAACCTGGTATAACACCCTAGCTTCTCGAACCTGATAAGTCACTTCTCCGTATATCAAACCACCCACTAAAGCTAAAACCCAGAGGTGGGTCATAGATCCTGGGTTTTCATCATTACATTGATAAACCTAAGAAAATTTTTTTATGAGGAATGTAGGAATAGGAAAAAAACAAAAACAAAAAAAAAGACAACAGCGGGCTACATGGAGAGCATCAAATTCTTTGACTGTTATGGTGGGTGAAGTCAAAATATTGTCTTACCGAAACCAGGCAAACTTTTTCTGTTCGTGCGCAAAGCCTAAAATAATAAAATAAGGCTCACAGTATACATACTCACATCGAGCAAACATGTAGACAACTTGAAATATAATTCACATCCACTATTACTAGTATTAGCTTTATACATAAGGGCCCCTGGTTAAAAAAAAAAAAAAAAAAAGCACCAAGATGAGAGGTAAACTTACTGATACAAAATATATGATTAATACATGCATGTATCAGTTTGACAACCTCGTATGGTGACACGAAAGACTACCACTTGCTACTGTAAACTTCAAAGAATTAGAGATGCAGAGGTCAACAGGAAGAAAATGTGTGATTTCACATTTGGATCTGCACAATCTGAGAAGAAAATAAGTCGAGTATCATCACTCCTACCCAAATAGAAACTTATAACAACGAGACGTCACGCCCAATAAGTGAGATTTGCGTCAGACGTTGATGATCTTTCAACAGGAAAAAATTCCCCCTAAACCAATGAAAAACAATTTAAACGTCTGACTCAAATCTCACTTATTGGGCGTAACGTCCCGTTGTTAGAAGTTTCTCTGAAAATCAGGGAAATAGACCAGACAAATGACTTTAATCGGACTCCCCATCTTCTGATAGCTTTTTTGAACTTAAGTTGAACATTTTTCAAATTTTAATTGGTAACCATTCTCATGATCTATGAAAGCTGTAAAAGTTAAAATTTTATTTTTTTTTTAAATCTATAATTATTTATATCTAGACAATCCTTTATTAAGTAAGGCACTAGATAAACTCAAAATTATTGAATTGATCGATGAAACTGGAACGAGTTTCTGGCCCTAAACAACCTCATCTGTTAGTGTACATGTATTCCAATGCTAAAAAAATTTTAACCCAAATTTGATACGAAGTTGACAACTTCTAAAGCAGTCGATTCAATTTCCCGCTTTAATTAATATATGATGCTTCTCGTAATAAGAAACAAAAAAAAAGCGAGATGGAATGGTAACGCCTTCACTTGTTGAGAATGGGTGTGACTCAAAAGGAGTAAAATTATCATGTATCAAACGAAGAAGCTAGCCTACTCCATTATTTTGGATGCACTTTCCATTATTGTAAAACATATCGCAAAGGACAACAGATAAATCCATGTATACCATTACTTGGTTCAGAACAGTATAAAGATCGTCACTTACATCTAAAATATATTTTACTTCACCACCCACACCCGTAAGATAAGGAAATATAGCCCTCTACCACGCCTTGTATAGATCAAGACCGAAGGCTATGAAAGGTCCTAGCGAAGAGAAACTAATAGTAACACCAGGTTTTTGATTGACACAATTTTGGTAACAACAGGCTGCAGGACTCTCACTGAACCTCTAGGATTAAATTTTAGATCTGGTTTAAGAATGAATTTTAAGATGTTGCCTACTTCAAGAGAATCCTATTGTCGGCCTAGAGTGTCATACCACATGTACCAGCACATTTATTTGTTTACATTTGAGGTCGTTAAAGTTGATTGTATAGTTTTTTTTTTTAATCCTTTCCAGCGTGATATTCAAAAGCTAAATGTGGCATCAGGAAAATGCAAATACTGCTGAGGAAAAAAAGAAAAAAAGAAAAGAACCTTGCACCACAAAAACTTAAAGGCCAAGCTATTGAGTTATTCCGGTGGGAAAAAAAGAATCCCCAGAAAACCAGCCATGCACCAGAATAAACCAAAGGTCACAGGTTTGTGTTATTAATGCAAAAAAAAAAAAGTGCACTAGATTAACCTACAGGACAGATGTCAGGACTATGCTGATGGAAGAAAAAAAAAAAAAAAAAAAAAAAACTTGCTCCAGAATTAGTGCTGGAGCTATCGGCACTGATCGGTACCCTACCCGCGACACGCAGCGACACTCACGGTACGCGGTACTGTGCCGTGCCGTGCCGTGGGATCCGTTCTAGCTTCTCAACGGCACATGAGTACCGTGGACTTCAAAAAGATTCTATGCGTAAAAATAACACCGTGCGAGGCGTGCAGACAAATAGGCGACATTATTTTGTTTGTTATAGACCTTCCCGCCAGACATCACTCAGTAGGCAGCACGAATCTCTGGCGGCGAGGGTCAGCCCTGGGCAAGGGAAATTTAAGGTAAGGGGAAGGTGGTAAGGGAGATGAAGGAGTAGGATGCAGTAATGAAATGATAGGAAAAACATCAACAGATGAAAATAGACAGCCCTCACAGAATCAATGCGAAGTTTGTTTTATGCACACTACACCGGTCTCTTCATTCTTCTCTGCTCTAGTGGATTAGAATCATCCTCTCTTTTTGCTTTGTATTTATTTATTACATTGCTGTCCCAAAGGCGTATTGCTCTTTAAAATAACTAGTTGATGCACTGGACTATTTCAATGAAATCGCTTTCTGTTAATTAGATAATAATTTTTTTCTTCTGTTTGCATTTTTGTTTAATGAGCAAAATCTAGTTGGTGCTGCTCTTTAATTGTTCTTTGAATTTTTATACTTAATAAATTCCAGTTGAGCAGCACGCTCGGATCTAGGCCCAGCTCCTTTCATTAAGCCTCAGGACAGCGTTTTTGCCTTTACACTGTGAAGCCGAAGAGTAATCTATATTTATTTTTAGACTGACACTAAGTTAAAGGATGTGTGCGATACTGTAGACTGTGGACGAGCAGTATTTGGGTATATCTGTATGTCTGTATGTGTGTGTGCGCGCGATACTGTAGACTGTGGACGAGCGGTATGTGGGTATGTCTGTGTGTGTGTGTGTGTGTGTGCGATACTGTAGACTGTGGACGAGCGGCATGTGGGTATGTCCGCGTGTGTGTGTGTGTGCGATACTGTAGACTGTGGACGAGCGGCATGTGTGTATGTCTGTGTGTGTGTGCGATACTGTAGACTGTGGACGAGCGGTATGTGGGTATGTCTGTGTGTCTGGGTGTGTGTGTGTGTGTGATACTGTGGACTGTGGACGAGCGGCATGTGGGTATGTCTGTGTGTCTGTGTGTGTGATACTGTGGACTGTGGACGAGCGGCATGTGTGTATGTGTGTGTGTGTGCGATACTGTAGACTGTGGACGAGCGGCATGTGGGTATGTCCACGTGTGTATGTGTGTGTGCGATACTGTAGACTGTGGACGAGCGGCATGTGGGTATGTCCGCGTGTGTATGTGTGTGTGTGATACTGTAGACAGTGGACGAGCGGCATGTGGGTATGTCTGTGTGTGAATGTGTTTACAAAGGTAAACTACTCGATGCCTCGAGAGCCGTCGCCTGCATTCAGTGCCGAGTCTCTAGATTTAACTTTAGGCCCTCAGATCGGGACTTACCGCCCCACGGATCGGGATGTGCCGTGCCGCGGGACCCGATACTCGACGGGAAGTAAATTATCGAGCAGACCCCATCACTATCTAGAGCAACTTAAAGACCAGAGGTTTACGATATTCTGGTGCAATGCATCTGGCTAATCCTTTCCTAATTTCTAACGCCCCTATTTTTTTGAGGCGAACAGAATAAGTATTTGGTTTACACAGGCACGACCAAAAAAATACAGAAAAAAAAAAATATATATATATATATATATATATATATATATATATATATATATATATATATATATATATATAAATAACATTAAATGTTTTATGCGAAAATTTTATATAAAAGCTGATCCACCGATAACATCGTCTCACGCATTGATGACTGAAGAACAAAGCCTGTACGTACATCTGCAACAAACGCACCAATGCTCGGTGTGTAAAGCATGCCTCTGCGAAAGCTCATTGCGTACACAAAGCCACTGGTCTAACTTTTGGACATATTGAAAGTCGGCAGGCATTGCCATAAATTTAGAGTAGGCCCTAGGATAAAAGATAACTTTTTTTCAAATTTACTCGCGTGTGACAGTAGATGTGCGCGCATGCTAGTTTAATGACTGTAATAAAGTGTTCGTTGTCTCCGATATGCCAAGCATGATAATAAATCTCCGTGTTGAACATGCCTCACTCTAAACCGATCTGCAGGGCTCATGGGAGTTTTTACGGGGTCACTGACTGTTCTGATAAGCTACTGATAGTTCAAAACTCTTGCGGCAGAGCAAGATCCACAGTGTTGCTAAAAAACTGTGTCTCCGTATATGTCTAAGCAAGGATTCAAATTTTCGCTAAAAAAAACCAAAACAAAATGTGCGCACTGCACATCCACCAGGATTCCGTGTTTGGTTGCACACTGTTTTCATCATATGGTTGAAAATTAAATGAAAGGGGTCCAATATGGTGCGTTTTAGGCTAGTGGAGGAAAAAAAAAACATGTTGCTATGTGGGAGGTCCACTTTTTTTTTTCGTTTTAGTTAACGTTCAATCTGATATGGACTTGAGGCATTGTGTTCTTTGAATTTTTTTTTTTTTGTATAATATTCTTGTTTCGTTGCTATACCCTGTTTGTTTAGACGAAGTAACTGATGAAACTATTTACAAATTATCACTTTCAGTCACGCTAGAATTCCATAATGATACCCAGGCATAAGTCAGTGAATTCTATGCACTGGCCACCTGTTCCCTAGCTCTTTTATTACACTTATCAGTAGTCTTTTGTTCGAAATCATCTGATACCAGAGCAGATATTAATCTAAACATTTCTATAACAGGTGAAGGTCATACTTTCATAGTATTAAGGTTTTTTTCTCTTTCTTCCTAATAAAAATAAATATTTTAATGAAGAACAACTTTCCTCTCCCTCTTTTTTCTCTCCTATCTCACTCTCCTCTCTCTCTCTCTCTCTCTCTCTCTCTCTCTCTCTCTCTCTCTCTCTCTCTCTCTCTCTCTCTCTCGTTCAACGTGCATAGTTGCCTAAAGTTAATTTCTGTGAAATTAGGCAGAAAATTGTTTAATTTTTACCGTAAGTATCACCGTTTTGTCTAACATAAAAAAATGGGAACCATATATATACCTAACGTTGACATCCTGCAGGTTGACATACCCCGAGGGACTAGAGTTAAAAACACTATGGAGCTCAAAAGTTATAACATTTATTGAATAATTTACGAAGACTCTTCCCCCCCCTTACTTTTTGAAACAATGATTTAAACACAAGCACTTAAATAAGAACTTACAAGGGCATAGCACAAATAGAACCAACAAGTTCTTTAGAAGGCAGTGAAATTTTGTTCCCACACATTATTGCATGTTTGACAACGGTAACCGCATAAGTTGCATAACATTTTTTTTTATCTCTTGCATCTGCATCTTCTTGACAAGTATTGTGTGCTGCAGTGACATATTGCGACCTCTCACCTTTGCTGGCGCCGTGCTATATGCTGCATTTATGCCCCTCGGCAATAATATTGTGTCACGAACCTCCTGTATACACCCAAACTCTCTAACCGAGATTTCTTCCTCGTCCTCTGTTGTAACAGACACTACCCTCCATAACCTCTGCATCTGTTTCCTATCTTATCTTCTGTTGCTGTACGGATACAGCCTTCATAACTAATGTATCTGTTCCTCTTTCATCTCCTGTTGCTGTTTCTTCTTCTCCCTCTGCTGTACTGGTACAGCCTTCATAACTAATGTATCTGTTCCTCTTTCATCTCCTGTTGCTGTTTCTTCTTCTCCCTCTGCTGTACTGGTACGGCCTTCATAACTAATGTATCTGTTCCTCTTTCATCTCCTGTTGCTGTTTCTTCTTCTCCCTCTGCTGTACGGATACAGCCTTCATAACTAATGTATCTGTTCCTCTTTCATCTCCTGTTGCTGTTTCTTCTTCTCCCTCTGCTGTACTGGTATGGCCTTCATAACTAATGTATCTGTTCCTCTTTCATCTCCTGTTGCTGTTTCTTCTTCTCCCTCTGCTGTACTGGTACGGCCTTCATAACTAATGTATCTGTTCCTCTTTCATCTCCTGTTGCTGTTTCTTCTTCTCCCTCTGCTGTACTGGTACGGCCTTCATAACTAATGTATCTGTTCCTCTTTCATCTCCTGTTGCTGTTTCTTCTTCTCCCTCTGCTGTACTGGTACGGCCTTCATAACTAATGTATCTGTTCCTCTTTCATCTCCTGTTGCTGTTTCTTCTTCTCCCTCTGCTGTACGGATACGGCCTTCATAACTTCTGTATCTGTTCCTCTTTCATTTTCTGTTGCTGTTTCTTCTTCTCCCTCTGCTGTACTGGTATGGCCTTCATAACTAATGTATCTGTTCCTCTTTCATCTCCTGTTGCTGTTTCTTCTTCTCCCTCTGCTGTACTGGTACGGCCTTCATAACTAATGTATCTGTTCCTCTTTCATCTCCTGTTGCTGTTTCTTCTTCTCCCTCTGCTGTACTGGTACGGCCTTCATAACTAATGTATCTGTTCCTCTTTCATCTCCTGTTGCTGTTTCTTCTTCTCCCTCTGCTGTACGGATACAGCCTTCATAACTAATGTATCTGTTCCTCTTTCATCTCCTGTTGCTGTTTCTTCTTCTCCCTCTGCTGTACGGATACAGCCTTCATAACTAATGTATCTGTTCCTCTTTCATCTCCTGTTGCTGTTTCTTCTTCTCCCTCTGCTGTACGGATACAGCCTTCATAACTAATGTATCTGTTCCTCTTTCATCTCCTGTTGCTGTTTCTTCTTCTCCCTCTGCTGTACGGATACAGCCTTCATAACTAATGTATC
>JAWDGP010006413.1:180000-262500 GCA_033675545.1 Elysia crispata
ATCTTTTTTTGTTTGTTTTTCTTGGTGAGGGAAAAAGAGGAAGAAGAAAAGGAATTCCTCATCCATAATATGTAAAAAACATAAAACGAACAAAAAACAAAATACAATTCTCCATTTCTTTCCAACACGTAGCGTCTAGTCTCAGCAATCTATAGTCATAGAATAAGTTCTCTATGTGTATCACTGTCTCAGCAATCTATAGTCATAGAATAAGTTCTCTATGTGTATCACTGTCTCAGCAATCTATAGTCATAGAATAAGTTCTCTATGTGTATCACTGTCTCAGCAATCTATAGTCATAGAATAAGTTCTCTATGTGTATCACTGTCTCAGCAATCTATAGTCATAGAATAAGTTCTCTATGTGTATCACTGTCTCAGCAATCTATAGTCATAGAATAAGTTCTCTATGTGTATCACTGTCTCAGTAATCTATAGTCATAGAATAAGTTCTCTATGTGTATCACTGTCTCAGCAATCTATAGTCATAGAATAAGTTCTCTATGTGTATCACTGTCTCAGCAATCTATAGTCATAGAATAAGTTCTCTATGTGTATCACTGTCTCAGTAATCTATAGTCATAGAATAAGTTCTCTATGTGTATCACTGTCTCAGCAATCTATAGTCATAGAATAAGTTCTCTATGTGTATCACTGTCTCAGCAATCTATAGTCATAGAATAAGTTCTCTATGTGTATCACTGTCTCAGCAATCTATAGTCATAGAATAAGTTCTCTATGTGTATCACTGTCTCAGCAATCTATAGTCATAGAATAAGTTCTCTATGTGTATCACTGTCTCAGCAATCTATAGTCATAGAATAAGTTCTCTATGTGTATCACTGTCTCAGCAATCTATAGTCATAGAATAAGTTCTCTATGTGTATCACTGTCTCAGCAATCTATAGTCATAGAATAAGTTCTCTATGTGTATCACTGTCTCAGCAATCTATAGTCATAGAATAAGTTCTCTATGTGTATCACTGTCTCAGCAATCTATAGTCATAGAATAAGTTCTCTATGTGTATCACTGTCTCAGCAATCTATAGTCATAGAATAAGTTCTCTATGTGTATCACTGTCTCAGCAATCTATAGTCATAGAATAAGTTCTCTATGTGTATCACTGTCTCAGCAATCTATAGTCATAGAATAAGTTCTCTATGTGTATCACTGAACAGGAAAGTGTCGCCTGCTATCAAAACTGAATCTTTTCATATTGTGAAACTCAGAGACACAAGACCAATAGCTTAGCGCAAAAGATTGAGACAACCCAATCTATGACGCGGTAAGAATTATAAGAGCTAGATTTTTAGGTAGTGCTCAGCAGTGGTTAGAGTAAGGCTTTTAAGTGAAAATGACCGAAAATGGCTTGAATTGGTGGGATTAGAACCATCGATTTATAGATGCTTTAGGGAGCGTAGTGGCGTATTGGTATAAGCTATGTTCTCTTTGAGTGCCAAGGCGATGGGTGCCGAAGCATCTATAAATCGATCGTTCTAATCCCACCAATTCAAGCATTTTCGGTCATTTTCACTTAAAAGCCTTACCCTAACCACTGCTGAGCACTACCTAAAATTCTAGCTCTTATAATTCTTAATCATATTAACCCAGAGGTTTGCCTCCTCCAGATCTAAATATGACGCAGTAAACCATAATATAAACAGTCTTACAAAAGCCCTCTATCTAGTGATCAATCTCAATAAATAAAATTGACTAATTCTGTATTTTTCCAATCTATTTTTTTTTTTTTTAGATCCTTTTAAACGCTTACTAGAAAGCTGTGAATTTTCGCATTAAGTGCATAAAAGTGCACTGCCTTGAGGGAATTCTTAGCCCTGCAGTTATTTTTTAACCCATATAGTAATGAAACTTTTAAAAAAAATCTGTTAAAAGATTTCAATTTTACACAAATAGTTAACCATTCTTACTCATTATACATGACCATCTTATCCAACATCACACTTTGCACAACCCATTTATTCGTCCATTATATCCCTAGTTATCCCATAAGTACAGGCCAAATGAAAGGTGTGCGAAAGATTTAAAAAAGAAGGCGTCATCAATACAATGGAATTGCTAGGGAAAATGAATTACTTTGCCATGATACTTAAAAAAATAATTTGGTGGCTTGTTTCAATTTCAACGTTCAGCCTTTTTTTTTTTTAAGTGTTTTCAAAGCAATATCAATAGATGCAAAATTGATGTGGGATACTTTCATTTGTAGTTCTTGAGATGAAAAACATACTAGATACACAGACAAATATGAACCTATTTTAGTATACTACTATACTCTTCATTTAAAGATTGAAACGAAAATAATAAGAAGACCTGTGTAGTGAAGACTTGCTTTCATACTGCAGGTGAGGAAGGAAAAATTAGGTCTACCCTGCTATGGTACCGACGACAAGTTGAACTGCGTAGTGATCTTTATGTTGACAAAAATGTGTTCATGCGAAACATTCATTTGTATACTTATCCTGAATCCAAATAAATCAGACAAAAAAGTATCCACAGTTACTTGAATGTACAGACGCAATGATAAATCAAAATTTCTCACAAGTCTTATCACCAACGTCATCACATGAAAAAGTACATTTACTGAAGTCTATTAGTTTGACATACTTTCACGTAAGACTTTGCAGTGCATTTTTGCCGTGCATTTGGTCACATCTTCTACCTAAACACAATCGATTTTCGTTGCATATCGAATTTGTTATTCTTTTTTCGGTGACGTAGATCTCTTATTCATCTTTTTGATTGTAACAAAAAGTCATGAGAATGGTGAGTTTCGAACATTTTCACGATGTTAGTACTTTGAAAGTAAAATACTCTAGACCTAGCTTTCTTCCCGGCCCTCTCCAACCCCAAGTTGCCGGATTCCCGTTCTCCGGATTACCAATCCTGAAAATCGACTGGCCCAAGTTGTGCCAACATTATCAAAGTATTTGAACTGGTCCGAATATTATCACAAAACAACAAATGTTACAGTATATGGTCTCAGCACCCAGAAAACATTGTGTGAACAGGTAATGATATGCAGCTATATATCCCAGCATTATTCAAAACGGGCCGTTAGAACAACTGATATTTTATTTACTCGGCAAGCCTAGAAAATCAGATTATGATAAATTGGTTAACGGATTAGAAAAGCATAATATCATTTTATATATTGGAAAATCACTGCCATGATTTTCTTTGTTTGCTGACTTGCTACGTTTTGAGAGAAGCAGACTCCGTGTAGACTTGGTATTTAAACCCATGTCTGGCTGCCCTCTTTGTTCCTAGAGATTTAACAAGCTGAGTGAAGGCCGCTGTCAAATTTCCGAATTTCGTGTCTGCTGGGACCAAAATAAGAAGCTCCAGATCTGCTTCCAAGTACCAGGAAGGTCAGGCTAGGTGTAAAGAAGTAAGCGACACTCGTTGATACAAAGAAGATAAGATAGGATAAGATAAGACACGATTTACTTTATCCAACCATCATTGGGAAATTCAAATTTGTCATGGCTATTAACATAAATAGATATGCATACCTATACGATGAAAATTCGGATAAATATGAAAAAAATACATCAATATATATATATATATATATATATATATATATATATATATATATATATTTAAGCTAGATGCATAGGTAAGCTCGATGTTTATATAAGCTAAGTTAAAACAAATATATGCTAAAATGCGTTGAAAAATATCGTAATTCTGCGTTTCAAAACTGGTTAAAAAGATAAAAAGATCTAGATTTTTTCTTATGTAATGATATTTTGACTTTATGCATATATTTAGTTACTGTAGAGCTTGAAAAAAAATAATGTGTGATAATCTACACAGATATCTTACCGGAACTCTAAATTACTTGACAAGAGGGCCAATGAAACGCTGGAAGAACCATTTTCCTGTGCTAACAATAAAAAATAAACTCATCAAACTTTAGAATTACATTATTTTGTAATGTACCAAATTAAAAAAAAAAACAACAAAAAACAAAACAAAACAAAACAACAAACAAACAAAAACCCAAAAAAAAAAAAACCCAAGCAAACCGGGATTTCTTACTGCTACATCAAAACTGTTCCATTAGTAGTTATATTAGTAACCCTCTCATTAAACCTAAAAGTATGTACTTAAAGATATTGATAATGGAAGCAACACGCTTCTGAAATGTGAAGCTAAAGTACCGACATTTTGATTATCTACTTTCAGTTTAAAACAACGCTTCCTAAGTTAAACAAATGAGAAGGTGCAAAGGCATTCCTTCGATTGTCACGTGATTTAAATGAACAATGACAATCTTTTAAACGCGTAGTATATTTTAGGTTAAAATAAATAAGGCATCAATAAATAATTAAAAAAAAATTGCCACAAGGTTTTCAATAAATTATTGTGATCACTTTTTTGAGTAAGTTCATAAACTTCTTTTCAGCATTTAATAGAGTCGTGGTTATGGTCTTAAAATATATTTTTGATAGGAGTACGGAATGTTGTTCATTTATTCTTAGACTGATGTTTATCAAATCAAACTTCAATCATGATACATTGACGTCTTTTCATGTTTTCATATTTCAATTAAAGTCAAAGTCACTTGTAAAGTTTCTCCCACATCATTCTATAAATGCTTCAAATGAATAATCTGATAGGATCAGGAAAATGAAATATAATATATTATATAATTCAGACTTCATATCATGCCTTATTTAGAGAACTTACATGTTCCTTGTTACACTGATCTGCTTTTTGCCTCAGGTCATCATGCTATGAGTCTAACGAAACAAAAATTAATTATACTTGTCCGCTTTTCTCTCTGTGTTAAGTGTAGAAAAGCTGACAACATTTTCGTCCTCTTAAGAAATGTCTTCCCCTCTCTGCGCTCAGTAGTTTGAGAAGCACTGGTGGCTGCTGAGTTAGAGGTCCTACCCTGATATCAGCAGGAACAGTCATTGAAAGTTCGAGCCCCACGCCGCCGTTATGTCAGTTTAAGGCTTCATTAATTCTGCTCCGCCCGGTAAGGGCTTCAGTTCGATCTACAAAAATACCTGAGACGGGCAGCTTCAAATTACAAAATAAATATAAAACAGAAATGAAATAAAAAACAATCCTCGTATTTTGGATTTCTTTTTCTCTCGTATTTGATTCGCAGGACACCGATCAGTGACATGAGGACAGTCCTGTCCCTCTTCGTCCTTGTGGCGATAAACCAAGTGTCTGGTAAGTAGAGCAAAATGCAAAAATAAAGAAATAAAGAAAGAAAAACAAACAAACAAGAGTGATAAAAAGAGCAGAGTATGAGTGAGAAAGAATAAATTATCAATTGATCCTCTGTTTACAGGAAGTGTGGAAACCTTAGAAAGCATATATAAAAAGTCGGGGAAAGCGTTTGGGAAAATATAAAAAAAAGAGCCACGGTAAATGAATGTCAGAGAGAGAGAGAGAGAGAGAGAGAGAGAGAGAGAGAGAGAGAGAGAGAGAGAGAGAGAGAGAGAGAGAGAGAGAGAGAGAGAGAGGGTAAGAAACAGACAGTGAGATACATGCAACAAGATACTTTACAAAAGAGGAAGATAGCAAGAAAGAGCCGACGCATTGGAATGAGCAGTGACAGGAAATAGAAGCTGTGACATATGAGAGGAAAACAATGGCTGGCAAGGAAAAATTAATATAGGCTAAACGACGCGAAAGTTCTGCGACTGAGGCATGCATGTAGAACAAAACAAAACAAAACAAAACCGAGGAGATAGAGTACAAAATGGAATTTTGATAAACTCAGGGTAGCCAAAGTTTTAGGGACTACATTTTATTGCTGAAGCTACTTTTCTTGCTTTCAATCTTCTTCTTCTTCTTCTTCTTCTTCTTCTTCTTCTTCTTCTTCTTCTTCTTCTTCTTCTTCTTCTTCTTCTTCTTCTTCTTCTTCTTCTTCTTCTTCTTCTTCTTCTTCTTCTCCTTCTTCATCTTGAACTTGTTCTTGTTTTTGTTGTTGTTGTTGTTGTTGTTGTTGTTGTTGTTGTTGTTGTTGTTGTTGTTGTTCTTCTTCTTCTTCTTCTTCTTCTTCTTCTTCTTCTTCTTCTTCTTCTTGAACTTGTTCTTGTTTTTGTTGTTGTTGTTCTTCTTCTTCTTGTTCTAGTTCTTCTTCTCCTTCTCCACCCCTCCTCCTCCTCCTCCTCCTTCTTCTTCTTCTTCTTCTTCTTCTTCTTCTTCTTCTTCTTCTTCTTCTTCTTCTTCTTCTTCTTCTTCTTCTTCTTCTTCTTCTTCTTCTTCTTCTTTTGTCCATCGTCGTCGTCTGTTTCTCATCATTATCCAAGTTTCTGTTTCTAAAATTCGATTAAATCCACAGCAACATGGACTTCCAATATATGGCCGAGTTACCAGCCCAACCAGGCGGCGCCACGATCGGGCAGTTACGAACCTAGTTACCAACCAAGTGGACAAAGTCAATACCCCAACAACCCCAACAGCAACACATACAGCAGACAGACCCAGCCAAACGGCTCGAGTTATTCTTCTCCACAGTACAGGCAGAGTTACCAACCAGTGCTGGGAGGTGGTAGCGAGGGCTGCACTGGCTTGGCGGATATCATCCTGGTCATGGACTCCTCTGGCAGCATCCAGCAGAACAACTACGTGAAGCAGCTAGACTTTGCTGCCAGCATCAGCGAGTACTTCCTTCTGAGTCCCACTGACGCTCGTATCGGAGCCATGATCTTCAGTGGTTACCCGCATGTGCTCTTTGGCCTCAATCAATATTCAGACCACAACAGCATGTCTCAGGTGAAAAGTTGGTTGATTGGTTGATTAGTGAATATGCCATACATATACGATCAATCCATACTCTTTTAATTCCACTATTTTTTCTTTCTTGTCTCATCAAATTTCACAAGCCCCTCCATTCCTCTATAAACACATCCAACAATGTTTAAACTATGTTTTCCCCGACTCCCACACAACCTCTCTTCGACGGCAGACTTTGCGCAACGCCCTTTATCTGAACGGCGTGACGAAGACGTACCTGGCGCTGGACGTCGTGTCTGATCGCAAGATGTTCAGCGTGATGTCTGGCGGGAGGTCCAAGGCAGTCGACATCCTGATCGTGCTGACTGACGGTCGCTCCCAGGATACACAGCGCAGTGAGTCACGTGATCATCGCTGGTAGCTGTACCGTGAAAGGGTAGCTACTATGGCCGTGTGGTAGTACATGTAACTAGCAAATAGTCGACGGTTTTGCTGTAGAATTATTAGGCAGCTGGTTGGTGGCACGGTTGATAATAGATCAGCGTAATAATTTATGAACAATCACAGTCTAACAGCTCCGATTAATCCACGTTGAAACTAACCTACCGTTGACATTGCGAATTGGATCCAAGGTTGAAACTACTCGCAAAACTGGACCCCACAGCTGAGCTAGTGATGAACATTATGTAATAGCCACAATCAATTAGAAATAAGTTCTTAGTGATTGTGTAAAAATATTGCAAAAAGCAGTGAAATGATTTATGACATCTTCTAGCTTAGCAGTCAAGGGCAAGTGATATGGGTGCTTGACGCAGCTGGGTCTGTGCGAGTTTGGGACTCAAAAATGGACAATTCTCAGCCTGCAGGGAGTTGGCGTTCATGACATTGGTAGACAACAGTGAAAAATTAAAAAAAAAAAATAATAATAATAGCCGCAGGATTGTGTGATAACAGACAACAGTCAGCAATTATATGTATGGATGATTGATAACAAGTAGAGTACAATCAGCTATATAATATATATATTAATACGTTGGAATAATTGATAAGATCTTCTAGATCTATATATATATATATATATATATATATATATATATATATACATATATATATACACACACACACACTTTGCTTGATGATTATTCTACCATTCTGTGATAGTGTATGACACAGAAATGTGTGACGAAAGTCAAGTTGATCAGCTATTGGTGGTGTATTAACTGTTCCCCGACCGGGACATAACTACTGAAACTGAACCCCCCACCCTCTCCAACTCCATCCTCCCAAAAATATTAAATAAAACCGGAATGTTTAGAGTGCTCCATCCCTTTATCAGATTCTTCCAAAAAACATTTCCTTAAGAAGATCTTAGCTTCTTTCCTCATACGCGGCAACTCGGGAATTTACAACTTTTATAGTTTCTGATTTCGAAATAAGACGTACTCACAATTTGCAAACGGTCTACAGCTCTGGAAGCTGCCAAGAAGCTCAAGGAGAAGGGTGTGTGGATCATCGCTATTGGCATCGCTGATGCTGTAGATGAGGAACTCTACGGCATGGCGAGCAGCAGGTCTGATGTGTTCAGGTCACCTGACTTCAACACCCTGAAGAACATTCTGGGCAAGGTCAAGCAAAGGACGTGTCAAGGTCGGTAGATGACATTGTTTTGCGGAGAACAATATAATTTATTGGATGTGTCGTAAAGTCTGTATGTGTATGTCTCTTTCGTCAAGGTCAGAATTAAAATGAAGTATTGTTGTTGATAAAGGAGTTGGAATAGGCTGGTCCCAACCCAATCATCGAGATACTGACAAAGTATCTATCCATCAATTTTATGACTCATTAGATAGGTGTAGCGAAGGCTGATAAGATTCTTTGTCGTCAATTAAGATGATACAAAATATGTAACTGGACATTCATATTGTCCTATACACTTAACGCAGAATTAGTATTCCTATGAATATATTTAAAAGATAGACTTATTTGATGCGTTGGAAATGATTCTTACTGACAGTGCCAGATGAAAGTCTATATTAAGTTATAGTTTTCTAGAGCCTCAACCTCAGTAGGGCAACTTCGCTTAAGATCTATCTCAATATTTGAAAGAATTATCAGCTTTGTTTCTCTATCCCAAAACATGCTCAATCGTTTTTAAGGCTGAACTTCTAAGTTTAAAAAAAAAAATTCATAGGGAGTAGAAAATACGGAGGCCATTATTTGTATTTCTTGTTTCTCACATCTTAAAGTTATTCAAGTCTTTAAATTACTAGATTTAATCTGACGAAGATGAAAAATTTTAATTTCTTCAATGATCAGTAATAGTTTCAAATGAAAACGCTATTGTAATTCAAATTGCTCCAAAATTTGGCACAAGCATATTCAGATTTTTACAGAACAATAAAACTCAATTTTTTCTTATTTGTTCTCGTCATTGATAACAAAGCATTTGTATAATTATGTTAAGATGATAATGGTAGCAAATTGGAATTATCCTTACCTCATTTTCTTTCTTCCATTTCAGTAACTAAACAAGAACCTGGTGAGTCAAACTGTAAAAGTTTATGTTTGCAAAAGCTTTAGACAGCATGTACACATAATTATAAACTTCTATCATGCACCAATTCTAGCACATTATGTGGTAAGCTATCTTCCGAATATCTAGTTCCAATAAAATAACATACACACCCAAAACAAAGTGTTCTCAGAATCTAAAATATCCCTACTTTAAACGCTTTTAATGAGTAATGCATACAAGTAATGCTTTAGAACAAAAATAAGAGAGTTAAACAAGGCTTCAAGTTATTTGACATACGATCAGTCTAGACACGAAAAGTTTAACATCATCCCTTGAAACCCACATAATTACTCAATCCATAATTAACTCGTACGCTTTGGGCTTCGATATTTGTTCGTTACTGAATAATCCGACCTTAACCTTCCATTCTGTCTCACCCAAATGATTCGATTTGTGTATTTTATAAATGGGAGCAATTGTTTGGATTACAAATACTGGTTAACACTATAAAGATCACGCAAAAGATTTAATGTGATGCCCTTTCGGAGCACTAATTTTATAGAATGGTCGATGGGAAGTACAGTAAGTAGATATGTATCTACAAATAAAACTCGAAAGTGTTGGATTAGACAATTCTTTGTACTTGCATGATTTCTATTTAGCATAAGCTAAAAATCAACGTTTCTTTCTTTATCTTTTTTGTGTTCAAATTTTTAATGTATGAACCTTCTTATGTTTAATCCTCCTTTAAAGAGAAGTGTCTTGATATAACACGATGATGTCAGACATAAATCGGCATCTTTCCGTTACTGTTGTTTTCCAGCTTGTAAGCGGTCACAGTATGATTGTGTATGAAACCTAATTATGTTTGACATTCCTTCAAAGAGAAGTGCCTTGATATGACACCATGATGTCAGAACTAAACCGGCATCTGTCCGTTACTGTTGTTTTCCAGCTTGAAAGTGATCGCGGTATAGTTGTGTATGAAACCTAATCATGTTTGACATTCCTTCAAAGAGAAGTGTCTTGATATGACATCATGATGTCAGAACTAAACCGGCATCTGTCCGTTACTGTTGTTTTTCAGCTTGTAAGCGGTCACGGTATGGTTGTTGCCCTGACGGCAGCGCGTTTGCCCAGGGTCCTAACGGTGAAGGCTGTGAAGCAGGTAAAACATAGAGTCCTCATCGTCTTTATTGTCGTCATCATCATCATCATCATCATCATCATCATCATCATTGTATGCGAAGTGTTCTGCTTTTGCTTTAATATTTAGAGGAGAGAATGGGAGTCTGGGAGGGAGTGTGAGAGAAAGAGAGAGAGAGAGAGAGAGAGAGAGAGAGAGAGAGAGAGAGAGAGAGAGAGAGAGAGAGAGAGAGAGAGAGAGAGAGAGAGAGAGAGAGAGAGAGAGAGAGAGAGAGAGAGAGAGAACGTGAGAGAGATAGAGGGAGCGAGAGAAACAGTGTGAGGCAGAAAGAAAGAGAGAGAGAGAGAGAGAGAGAGAGAGAGAGAGAGAGAGAGAGAGAGAGAGAGAGAGAGAGAGAGAGAGAGAACGTGAGAGAGATAGAGGGAGCGAGAGAAACAGTGTGAGGCAGAAAGAGAGAGAGAGAGAGAGAGAGAGAGAGAGAGAGAGAGAGAGAGAGAGAGAGAGAGAGAGAGAGAGAGAGAGAAAGTAAAAGAGATAGAGGAAGGGAGATAGAAATAAAGAAAGCAGTCAAACCACGTTAGATCTAGGTTGTTGATTTTTCTATACTACTCAGAGGAAGGGAGAGAAAGAGATCGCATCACACCATTCAACAATGTCTAAGGCAATAGCTTTGGAGTCTCCGGACCAAAATAACTAAAACGAAAGATCGCAAATTTCTCCTCTCAACACCCCATGCCGTTGGTAGCTGAGTTTAGTGCCTCATCTCTTCAGTTCCACCTTGCCCAAAGGGGGCTTAAATTTTCATATACAAGGAAGCCTGAGCTCACCCTTTAGTAAAAGGGCTATAGCAATCACTAGACAAACAAACAAAGAAATCCTCAGTTTTTTGTAATGTAAATACGAGTTATCGACTAAAGATATTTAACGAAACACACCTAACAGCTACTTATAATTATGTTAGAATATCTCGGTTTCTCACCGTTTAGTCAACCAAGAAACGTTTAATTCTCTGCAGAAACTTCTAATTCTCTAGAACGGCTTGAGCATTCTCTATGTAGGTCTAGTCTAGCCCTCAGTTTAAACAGTTTATTTCCTTGTCCCCGTCCTGACCACCAGACCAATGCGCAGCCCAGGCCGACATTATCCTGGTGTTGGACAGCTCAGCCAGTATCCAAACCCGAGATTACGCCAAAGAGTTGGACTTTGCAGCCAAGATCACAGACGACTTCAAGGTCGGACCCGATGATGTCCGCTTCGCAGCCATTGTGTTCGGCAGTAACCCGCGAAAACTGTTCAATCTCAAGGACTACGATAATGCTCAGTCACTGCAAACGGTAAATTGTCTTGAGTTTAATAAAAGGACTAAGGCCCTGTAAACTGTCTTGAGTTCAATACAGGATTAGGACCCTGTAAACTGTTTTGAGTTCAATAGAGGGCTACGACCCGGTAAATTGTCTTAAGTTTAATATAGGACTAGGACCCTATAAACTGTCTTGAGTTCAATATAGGACTAAGACCCTGTAAATTGTCTTTGGTTTCATAAAGGATCAGCACGCGGTAAATTGTCCTGAGTTTAATAAAAGGACTAGGACCCTGTACACTGCCTTGAGTTTTATATAGGACTAGGAGCCGGTAAATTGTCTTGAGTTTAATCATTATAGGACTAGGATCAGATAAATTTTCATGAGTTTACTACAGGTCTAGGACCCGGTAAATTGTCTTGAGTGTTATATATGACTAGATCCGGTAAATTGTCTTGAGTTTAATCATTATAGGACTAGGATCAGATAAATTTTCATGAGTTTACTACAGGTCTAGGACCCAGTAAATTGTCTTGAGTGTTATATATGACTAGATCCGGTCAATTGTCTTGAGTTTAATATAGCACTAGGACCGAGGTAATTTGTTTTGAGTTTACTATAGGACTAGGACCCGTTAAATTGTCTTGAGTTTTATATAGGACTAGGACCCTGTAAACTGTCTTGAGTTCAATATAGGACTAGGACCCTGTAAATTGTCTTGGGTTTCATGTAGGACCAGGACGCCGTAACTTGTCTTGAGTTTTTAATATAGGACTAGGACCATGTAAACTGTCTTGAGTTCAATATAGGACTAGGACCCTGTAAATTGTCTTGGGTTTCATATAGGACCAGGACGCGGAAAATTGTCTTAAGTTTAATATAAGACTAGGACCCGGTAAATTGTCTTGAGTTTAATATAGGACTAGGACGCGGTGAGTTGTCTTGAGTGTATGATAGGACTAGGACCCAGGTATCTCTTTTTATTTTTAAGGTGATGTTGATTTTACGTTTTGCATTAAACGGCAAAATGTACCTGTAACAGACAATAGTACTACCTTTTTTCGGTTGCCTATGATAATCATCACATAAGTGTGCAATTGAAAGAGATGAGAACTTCCAGTAAATGTAGAATACAATAATACATGGCCAGGGTCTAAATTCAATCCGAAAAAAAATCCCGGAATTAAACGAGTAATGAATACATTACATTATTGTGGCTTTATCCCTGTAAAGCTTCTTGTCTACTTTTAAAAATACGTTTTTTTTTTAGATTTCCATATCTATGATGTTTTTGACACGTAATCGATTTATTGATATAACGCGTAATGCAACTCTCAACTTATTGAAAAGTTTTGAGGAACACATAATAACATATAAGATCGAAAGTAAATGCAAAAACGTGAAGTAAAAAACGCACCAGATCTTTGCCTTTCCAATCACTCATTTTTCTAACAGCTCAACAATTTTGTCATGACCATTTGTTTCAAACTCCAACAGCTCCTCCAAAATTACTGCCTGTCTGACTTAGTTTTTGCTCAAAGCAGAAATATTAACTCAATAACCCTCCTCTGTGGCTGTCTTTAAAACTTATACGACTAAATGTACTACTTTCATAATGTTATTGATTGAAATTTTCCTCTTTTTCCCGTGCACACAGGCTATAAGAAGAGCCCCGTTCCTGAACACTGGCACGAAGACTAACAAAGCCCTGGAAATGATCGATAGAGAGCAGATGTTTAGCTCTCGTAATGGCGGCAGGAGTTTCGCTAAAGATATCGTTATTGTCATCACGGATGGAAAATCTACCTACGCCAGATGGAGTGAGGCATTGGTTTTTAGTTTTTTTTGTTTTTTTGATGGAGTCAGTGGTGATAAAAGAGGCTAGCGCTTTGTTACAAATGATTTAAATCTTGAACAGTCTGTGTCTTTTTTTTTTAATTTTGTATACTTCAGAAAACCGGAGATTATCTTGAATGCAAAGAACTGGTTCAGCAGATGCAGTCTGTGACTTCGGTGTTTCGTCTGTATTTTGAGCTCTCAATTGATCAGGGGTTTAACCAAGGAATGTTCTGGAAAAGTTACTGAAGTGAAGAAGTAAAACAAAACATCTCATCTTAGTTTTATATCTTGCACCACAGCGCTTTATTTTTTTTTTTTTACTATGATAGCTCATCTGCTTGTGCCATAAATTTTCGCTTGGAAACTTAAGGCAGTCTATAGTTTGCTTGATATTGGGATAAATCACATGTATTTTGTTCTTATCTTCCCCTCCCTCAGCCCAAATGGCTGCTGACCGCTTGAAAGCCGCTAACGTGACCATCATATCTGTGGGTATCGGCGCTGACGTTGACCAGACGGAGCTGAGGGGACTCGCCTCCAAACCTCAAGACGTCATCATGGCCACCAGCTTTGCTGCTCTCAAGGACATTCAGGAGGACGTCGGTCAAAGGACATGCGCAGGTAAGGACATTGTCCGTGTGTATTGTGTGACCTAGCTGTTATTACAAAGGATAAATCATAATTGCTGAAGCCTTTCATAGTACAAGTAATATGAAGATCATTTAGTTATCAGTAAATAGTCTCTCATTATCCCAACTAGCGAGCCCAGATAGCTAATAGACAGAAAACCTGTCAGCTTTACAAAAAATGTCCTCCAAAGATCTGAATAACTTTCCTTTTCTCAAATTTTTAGTTTTCTATCAGCCCATGTCAACAGTTAGAGAGCAACTGATTTTCAATTATCATAACTGCATTTGGTCGATTCCTTGAAACGAAATAAAATAGAAACACCCATTGATCCGAATTTAAAAGCAAATAGAACGGATATTTTGCCTGAACTCAAAAGACAACCTCAATCAACCCACAGACTCAAAGCCACAACCTCCAGCTGGCTGCAGCCAACAACCTCCACCTTGCTCCCAGATCTGTACCGACACGCCCACTGGGTACACATGCTCCTGTCAACCTGGATACAGATTATGCGCGAAAGATCCAAGCAAATGTGTTGGTGAGTTCTTTCAGAAATGGCGTCTAATCGTGTATTTGAATATGCTCTTGACCTTTGAATAAGGATTTGCCTTAAATTCCGCATATGTTTGAAGCTATTTGGGGGTAAATCAATATTTACTCTGCTCTTAAAATACATCCAATGCGATATGATATTTTTGCATAATGTTATGGTACGTAACGCGATGACAAGGGTTTGAATTTAAACAGCGTAAAATAATAATAATAATAATAATAATAATAATAATAATAATAATAATAATAATAATAATAATAATAATAATAATAATAATAATAATAATAATAATAATAATAATAATGATGATGATGATGATGATGATGATGATGATGATGATGATGATGATGATGATGATGATGATGATGATGAATAATAATAATAATAATAATAATAATAATAATAATAATAATAATAATAATAATAATAATAATAATAATAATAATAATATCCCACACCATTGAAACCACAATTAACTTTACCTCAATTTGTCACATCACCTCGTTATAAAATCTCCTGACAGACATCGACGAATGCAGGAGCCAAACCCCTCCTTGTGACCAGATATGTAGCAATACTATAGGCAGTTATAAGTGCTCCTGCAAGACTGGATACACAGTATCCAGAGCCAACCCGGACAAGTGTGACGGTGAGTGGCTGGACTAATTTCTAACTCGCTTAAAAAAAAAAAAGAAGAAAAATAATTATAAGCGTATTATGATCGTTAGATATAAACAACCATACTACCATAGTATCATTATTTATGTCTTTTTATCTATCTGTATATCTATTACTCTTTTTTTTCTTATTAATTTTTTAAACTTAATTGTTATATGGATACAACTATCATCTATGTAGCCATCAATGTATCTATCAATCTACATATCTATCTCTGTATATAAGTATATGTTAATCTATTTCTACAACAATCTGTCAAAGAATTGGAAGAAATTTACCGTCCCCTTTCTCTGACTTTATATCTTCATCATCATCATCATCATCATCATCATCATCATCATCATCATCCTCCTCCTCCTCCTCTTCCTCATCATCTTCATCATCATCATCATCATCATTATCATCATCATCATCATCATCATCATCATCCTCATAATCACCATCATCATCATCATCATCATCATCATCATCATAATCACTATCATCATCATCGCCACTTTTCAGCACAGAGAGTAGTTATGAACGCGAGAATGCCTTTTGAAAACCCTGCAAACTGAAATAAACATAAAAATATATTTCCCATCTTCCAACTCTTAACTTCTTTGACTTTCACGCAACTTCCCAGACATCAATGAGTGCGGCTTACCCAGACCACCGTGTCAACAGACCTGCACAAACATTCCAGGAGGATACAAGTGTTCTTGTAGAAATGGTTTCAAGATTCATCCCACTTCCCCAACTACATGCCAAGGTGAACAGATTTTAACTTTGGCAAAACGTAAATCATAGAAGATTTGACTTTGACTCAAACAGGGAAAAAAATGAATTTTCGGTGTAAGAAATATGCTACACAAGATTTCAAAATTTCACTATGATAGTTTGTGACCTATTCCTAGCAAAAGATTAAATATAATAATTATTTGGTCAAAGTGGCTTCTGATACATTTCGTTGTTCTTGATTTTAGATTTAAAGGGAAGACAGACAGGCTTTATTCAATCTAAGGAAATTCTGCACCCTCGGTGCAGGTAACACGTTTCCCCTGGAGATCAAACTAAAACCAGTATTTTGAGAACCATTCTTCCATCCTAGAGATCAAACCAAAACCAGTATTTTGAGAACCATTCTTCCCTGATAGAGATGAAACTAGTACCAGTATTTTGAGAATTATTCTTCTCTCTTAGAGATAAAACGAAAATCAGTATTTTGAGAACCACTGTGTTGCTCTGCAGACATCGATGAGTGCAGCGGACCAAGACCGCCGTGCCAACAGCTGTGCACGAACACCAATGGCGGTTACAAGTGTTCCTGTAAACCAGGGTTCAAGGTCAACCTTATAGATCCCACCAAATGCGATGGTAAGATTTGTTTACTGCGTTTTCCACTTTTGTTTTGTTTTGCTATTTTTTTTCTGTAAAGGAAAGTGTCGGTTACCTTAATCGTGCAATTCTAATGTAATTTACGGGCAAAGAATTCTTGTAGCTTGTCTTGTATAATTTTATTATAATGGTCCTAGACCACCTAGGAACGACAAATTTGGCATAACGTTGTAAATTGCCCTAAAGATGGAAGTGATAATACTCTTCTTCAACAAAATAGTGTTTTTCGAAAATAAAAGGCAACAATTTGATTATTATTATTTTCTTAAAAGATAAAGGCGAATGTGCGAACTACTTCCTGTAAGCACGGCTCAACAGAGATGGCAGGAAGTAAACTCTAAACTACGCAGACGATGTTGGCGGCGGCAGATCTAAAAGCGTCTGGAATAGATCTAGACTGCATGTTATAGTGGAAGATCTAACCCTAGACTGAAGATAGCTAACTTGGATCTAATAACAGAATCAAAAAAAAAAAAAAAAAAAAAAAAACTGCTTGGCCATAGTTTCAAGATCTAGGGTCTAGAATAGATATTTACAACAGCTGGTCTCAAATCAAAAGGTTAAGATCTGGATCTAGAAGTCTAGTACTTGAGCTCGTCCATAATAGTGGCCGCCATGTAAACAAACAAACGGGACCACAACCCTTAACGAGTGCTGATAGATGGGTAGTGTAAGTAAAATATCAGATATCAAGACCGTAAACCTATTTTATACCCAGGAGATTGACACCATGGTTTCATTCGTAGAACGAGGTTTTCAGCTTGTATTTTTAATTGCTGTTGATAGAGAAAATAAAAATGCGTATTCACTTTTACAATGTTAGGTTATTGTTAATAGTACATTTATTGTTTATCTTCTTTGGGGCAACAACTTATGTGAGTGTAGGTAGGTAGAAACTCTATTGGGAGCTAGGTAACAGAGTCTTTAGAAAAGAAACCCAACCTTAAAGTAAGTGTTGCATCCCTTAACTTCTGACATTCAAAGGGAGGCAGGTCACACCCAGGTCATGACTCCCAGCTGTCTCTCTCCTATCTTTTATTCTTTGCACTGCGCCGGGATTCAAACCTCCACCCTCATCTTTGGTGGATTGCTGATCCAGGTACTATACCACTTCGCTAACTGGTGTACAATAAAGCAGAGTTAGGACGGCCTCACCCTTATAAGATTTCATACATTGTTTTTGTAATCTCTTTACTTTATATCTTACTGGGACTAACCAGAGGTGATAGGGCTCAACATCTCCTGTCCTCAGATTCGAACCATCAGTAATATAATATTTTGTCTCCTTATTATAATTATAAATTATAAAATAAAACTAATGGTAAATGGGATCCACATTTTTCAACTATCATTATTGTTAAACACATATGTGTTAAACACTTCCCTGATTGGGAATGCAATTTTGCAGAGTGTTATGTCCCTTTGTTAGAAGTTGTGAGTTTTATTCAACAACTGAAAGCATTTTAAAGATATAGGCAGAATTAAATAATTTGGTTGTAAATGTTTTCTCATGTAATAAATTTATGCTTACCTTTCAGTTTTCTTAAAAACTCAGATTTCACACCAATGCGCCTGCTTGCAGATGCTATCGCTTGATATGATAATTTTTGTGAAATCGCATTTCCTATAATAATAGTTCTGTTTTTAAAGCTGGTAATGAAAGTTTTAGCTCACTTTAGCACTTTCTACTCTCATCTTTGAGCTTCCATTCAAAAAAGTATTACTAATGGCGGTTATTGGCTCACGGCAATCTTAACTTGTGCGCTGAACGCAATAGATTTGAGCAAACTTCCGTTATCATTAATGGAACAGGAGGTAAACGTAATCTGAATTTACTGTACAAAAACTATTATTGATCAACATAATTTATTCACATGGCATGAGAATTCTGAGGCCTTGGGATCAAAATTAATTTTTTGAGAGCTAAATACCCATTGCTTAAAAGAATGCTCTGAGATTTAGGTTCTTGTGTGTTACAGCCTATGTGGGTAGAAGTTTAAAGTGTACTCTTTGGTAAAAAAATAAAAAAAAACAGCAACTAAAGAACTGCCATAAGTTTATCATTTCTAGAAATTTTCATAGTACTTTAGTTCTGCTTTACACCTTTACATCTTCTTTGTTTATCTTTTTGCCCCACCAGACATCGACGAATGTGCAGGCCCCAACCCACCTTGTCAACAAATCTGTAAGAATACAGTCGGTAGCTACACATGTGAATGTAATCCTGGATTTGCTGTCAACCCTCGAGAGATTACTCAGTGTGATGGTGAGTTTTTTTTTTATTTTGATTCTGTGCCTCTTTGCGCCAAATTTTGCAAATTCAAATGGAAGAAACTTCAGTGCTTTCTGCAAGATGGCAATGAAGGTTGAGTTTCAATTCCTCTTTTTCATTGTATCAGACCTAAAAAGTCTCTGCCTTTTTCTATGTATTTCTTGATGTCAAATTTTAAATTTTCCCCTATTTTTACCTGCCTGAATCTTTCTTTCTATTTAGATCCGATCGTATTTATGCTTATCATCCCTCCTTTTTTCATCTATCTGTTTCTCTGTCTCTTCTCTCCCTGTTTTCTCTATTATTCCTTACACACCCACTCACAGACTCACCTACTCACAGATGAATAACCGTAGATTTGATAATGTTTATAGTTTTATCTACATCGTGCATATTTTTAAACACTTAACATTTTGAAAAATTCTGACAAAAAAAAGTAAATATTACAGGGAAACGAAAAAGGCCATTAATAATGTAACAAATATTACTACCATCAGACGCAACTTTCAATTTTCTAGACTTGTAAATGTTTATCTTGACGTGTAGTTATAGCCTTTCCAAAAACTCATCTTTATTGCAATTTCTCATTTTACAGACATCAATGAATGTGCAGGCCCCAACCCACCATGTCAACAAATCTGTAAGAATACAAAAGGTAGCTACACATGTGAGTGTGAACCTGGATTTGCTGTCAACCCACAAGAGATTACCCAGTGTGATGGTGGGTGTTTTTTGTTTTATTTTGATTCTGTGCCTGTTTCTGCCGATTTTTTCAAAATTCAAATCGAACAAACATATCATTTACATTGCACAATGATGAATTCGGTGCTTTCTGTAAGCTTGATAACGACGAAGATTGAGTTTACGTTCTTCTGTGTTATTGAATCGGACTTAAAAACTCTGCTTTTCGCAATTTCTCTAGTTTTTTCTCTGCCTCTTTCTGTGAACTTCTTAATATCAAAGTTTAAATTTACCCCTCTTATTACCTCTTTGTATCACAACTTTCTATTTAGCTCCAATTGTATTTATGGTTATCGTCCCTCTATTTTTCATCCATCTGTTTCTTTGTCTCGACTTTCACCATTTTCTCTTTAATTCATTATAAACCCACTGACAAACTTGCCAGTCACAGAAAAATAATTACCTTAGATTTGATAATATTTATAGTTTAATCTGCAGCTTGCATATTCTTAAAACACTTACACATTTAACATTTTTAGAAATTCTGACAAAAAAGTAAATATTATAGGAAAATGAAAAAGACCAATGCAAATATCTCAAGAATATTCTACTTTTTGATATAACTTTCGATTTTCCAGACTTCTAAAGTTGTATCTTGACGTATAGTTATAGCCTTTTGAAGATCAAAAACTAACATTCATTGCAATTTCTCATTTTACAGACATTGACGAATGTGCAGGCCCCAACCCACCATGTCAACAAATCTGTAAGAATACTAAAGGTAGCTACACATGTGAGTGTGAACCTGGATTTGCTGTCAACCCACAAGAGATTACCCAGTGTGATGGTGGGTGTTTTTTGTTTTATTTTGATTCTGTGCCTGTTTCTGCCGATTTTTCCAAAATTCAAATCAAACATGTCATTTATGCTGCACAATGTTGAGTTCGGTGCTTTCTGCAATCGTGATAGCGATGAAGATTGAGTATACGTTGTTCTGTTTTATTGAATTGGACTTAAAAACTCTGTTTGCTTCTCGAAATTTCTCTAGTTTTTTCTCTGCCTCTTTCTGTGAACTTCTTAATATCGAAGTTTAAATTTACCCCTCTTATTACCTCTTTGTATCACAACTTTCTATTTAGTTCCAATTGTATTTATGGTTATCATCCCTCTATTTTTCATCCATCTGTTTCTTTGTCTCGACTTTCACCATTTCTCTTTAATTCCTTATAAACCCACTGACAAACTCACCAGTCACAGAAAAATAATTACCTTAGATTTGATAATATTTATAGTTTAATCTGCAGCTTGCACATACTTAAAACACTTACACATTTAACATTCTTAGAAATTCTGACAAAAAAAGTAAATATTATAGGAAAATGAAAAAGACCAATGCAAATATGTCAAGAATATTCTACTTTTAGATATAACTTTCGATTTTCCAGACTTCTAAAGTTGTATCTTGACATATAGATATAGCCTTTTGAAGACCAAAAACTAACATTCATTGCAATTTCTCATTTTACAGACATCGATGAATGTGCAGGCCCCAACCCACCATGTCAACAGATCTGTAAGAATACTAAAGGTAGCTACACATGTGAGTGTGAACCTGGATTTGCTGTCAACCCACAAGAGATTACCCAGTGTGATGGTGGGTGTTTTTTGTTTTATTTTGATTCTGTGTCTATTTCTGCCGATTAAAAAAAAAAATCAAGTGAGATAAACACGTCTTTCACGTTGAACAAAGTAGAAATTCAGTGAGTTTCTGCAAGTGTAATGGCAACGAAGATTGAGTTTCATTTCCCCTGATTCATTGTATTGGACCAGAAAAGTCTCTGCCTTTCTCTATGTATTTGTCAATATCAAATTTTACATTTTCCCCTCTTTTTACCTGTCCGTTTCATATCTTTCTATTCAGCTCCAATATACTTATCACCCCTCCATTTTTCATGTATCTGTTTCTTTGACTTGACTTTCACCATTTTCTCTATAATCCCTTACACACCCACTCACAGACTCACCAGTCACAGAAAAATAATTACCTAAGATTTGATAACATTTATAGTTGCACACCCTATTGACAAATTCTGACAACAAATGTATTATCATAGGGAAATTATAAAGACCATTAACAAAGACAAAAATATTACTACATCAAGACACAACTTTTGATTTCCTAGACTTTCAAATGTTTATCTTGACATGTAATTATAGCCTTTTGTAAATAAACAACTCTAACATTTATTGCAATCTTTCATTTTTCAGACATCGATGAATGTGCAGGCCCCAACCCACCATGTCAACAGATCTGTAAGAATACTAAAGGTAGCTACACATGTGAGTGTAAACCTGGATTTGCTGTCAATCCACTGGAGATTACGAAGTGTGATGGTAAGAGTCCTCTTACTTGGATGTCGAGTCATTATTTGCTCTCTATGAATAGAACTGCGATATTACTTTAAACACTGGTTTAGCATGCATATAACTTAAAAAGGTTTAAAGTTAGGAAGATTCTATCTATGATCTATCTGTGTATCTATCTATCGATCTCTATAACTAGCTGCCTATTTGTCTAGCTATCTTTCTATCTCTCAATTAAGTCTTTCACTTCATAATAGTACAGACTATCTAACGATCTATCCATATATCTGTCTGTTTGTCTTGTCACTTCCTACCTGTACAAGTATCTATCTGTCTATATAATCTATCTATCTATCTATCTATCTATCTCTCAATCTATGTATCCCTCTAATTGTCTACATATATAGATCTTTTACTTATTCCTGAACAATCTATCTATCTATCTATCTATCTATCTATCTCTCAATTTATGTATGTCTCAAATTGTCTACATATCCAGATCTTTCACTTCATACCTGAACAAACTATCTATCTATCTATCTATCTATCTATCTATCTATCTATCTATCTATCCATTTATCTAACTATCTGTCTATCTACCTATCTATCTCTCAATCTATGTATCTCTCTCATTATCTACATATCTAGGTCTTTCACTTCATACCTGTACAAATTATATATCTCTTATTTATCGATCTGACTATCTATCTATCCATCTACATATTTAACTACCTACTATATATCTACCTATCTATCCATCCATCCATTCATCTATGTTTGTAGGTATGTATGTATCTATCTATGAAACTATCTATCTATCTATCCACTACCTACCTATCTATCTATCTATCTACCTACCTACCTATCGTTCTATCTGTCTATCTACCAATTACCTATCTAACTACCTATCTATTCATCTATCTGTCTATCTATATATCTATCAACTTATCTATCTTAATTATCTATCTATCTATCTATCTATCTGTCTATCTATCTACCTATCCATCTTAATTATCTATTTATCCATCTATCTCTCTTTCTATCTATAGACATCAATGAATGCCAAAACCCAACCCCACCTTGCCAACAGCTGTGCACAAACACTGACGGGGGTTACAAGTGTTCATGTGAGCCAGGATTCCAGATCAATCCTGTTGACCCTACAAAATGTGATGGTAAGTGGTGCTGTTTTTCCCTGTCCTGTAGCAGGCACAGTATTGCTGCAAATGTTTGATTTGCTATTATCATATGTCTCATGGATATGAATATCAAACTAAAGTTGGTATATGTTGGATTTCCTATTATCATATGTGTCATGGATATGAATATTAAACTAAACTGGGCATGTGTTGGATTTGCTTTTATTATACCTGTCATGGATATAAATATCAAACTAAAATGGGTATATGTTAGATTTTCTATTATCATATATGCCATGGATATAAATATCAAACTAAACTGAGTATGTGTTGGATTTGCTTTTATCATATCTGCCATTGATATGATTATCAAACTAAAGTGGGTATATGTTGGATTTGCTATCATCATATATGCCATGGATATGGATATCAAACTAAAGTGGGTAAATGTTGGATTTGCCATTATCATGTGTCATGGATATGAATATCAAACTAAACCTCACCTGATGTTTATACTATTTGAGACATAAATTGTGTTTAATCTGTGAAATCTTTTACTCTAAGAAAATTTCTTGATATGACTTCTTCAAATGAAGCTTTGTTGAATCAATAAGACAGTTCGAAGGAGTAAATTCCTGTATTAAATTTGAGAAACTTCATTCGCCAGACATCGACGAATGTGCAGGTCCCAACCCACCATGTCAACAAGTCTGTAAGAATACAGTCGGTAGCTACACATGTGAATGTAATCCTGGATTTGCTGTCAACCCTCAAGAAATTACTCAGTGTGATGGTGAGTACTTCGCTTTCTTTCTGTACCTGTTTCCAACCAATTTGGAAAAAAAAAATTTTTCAGTCCTTCCAGATTTCTTTGATTGGTCTCGCATCTTCGATTCCTTCTCAAAATTTACAAGCATTCTGTGTATTTGTCAATACCAATATTTTTCTCTAGCTCTCTTGGTAGTTATTATCTGCCCTATTATTTACAAGGACCCAAAGCTTCTTGTATAATTTTATATATATATATATATATATATATATATATATATATATATATATATATATATATAAAATTATACAAGAAGCTTTGGTCAATGCTTCCAATCTTCCGCATTTCTGCGGATTTCCGCAGTTTTGCCCATTTCCGCTGATTTCCGCATGTCAGACTGAAACCCGCGGATCACGACTCGAGGAAAAAATTTCCCCATCTTCACCCGTCGATCTGCGGATTTTTCGTCACCACTGAAGCTCGGCCGGCTCAGTCCTCGATCGGCCCATCGGCAAATTTCGTTTACTTGCGGAAACGTTGTTCTGGTTGAGATTTTTCAGAAACCCGTATAAGCCAGATTGGGCATTTGATAATCGCGGATTATTTGCTTTTGGCTTCCTTTTTAGTCACCTGTCAACTGGGCCTTGATTTGGCAGTTGTTGTATTTTAGACTTGGCAGAAATCCAATCTTGAAAAATCTGGATAGACATCATGTTCAAACACTGCTTCCGTCTTTCTTTCATCACTTTTCTTCACGTGCGCTCTAGCCGAAGCTACGACAAGCCTACACAGTATTAAGCTTAGATCAAAATCACAAGGTGTTTGTGCGATCGGATCTTCCTTACTGTTTTCAACGTCTTTAGATCTAGAAAAAGACGTCCTAGATCTAGAATCTAGATTCTTGAGTGTGGATTTCAGGAGGAATTTGTTCATCTGGATAGATCGAGGCGTGCATTTTTGCAAGTTTTTATGGACTGTTCGTAGATTCTGATTCATCTAACGCCAACGAGGGCTGATATCTCTGTGACTAAAACTATCGATCGACGCTGGTGACGGAAATGACTAATCTAGATTAGATTCTAGAACTTCTAGATTATCCAGATCTTGGTCTAGTAGATCTAGAGATTGGATGCTCTATATATTCTTTCTTGTTGAAGTCGAAGTTCAAGCTTTCTACTTAGAATTAGAATCTGGTTGGCTGGAGGACTGGAGGAATAGATCTAGATCTATCACAACAAGTAGGCTACACCACTACAACAGGACTCTTGGCTCAGGCTCAGATCTATTTCTAAATGGAACTATCTAGATCTAAGTGAAAGTGAAAGTGACGTTACATCTCGATCTGGATTCTAGACTGTAAGTGTAACTGTAACAACTGTAGACTATAGATCTAGACTCTAGTACTAGTACCGGTAGATGAAAGATGAAGTTCTTAAAAGAAAGTGACAAGGCACTTGTGAAAGATATAGATAATAAAGTAAAGAACAAGTGGTCATGGAAATGGGCAGGTGAGGTGTTGAGCCGTGACGTTCCTAAAGTTGGACCAGTAACTTACACTTTGGGGGAGTGTTTGGTGAAGATTGATGTCGCAGGCGTAGCGTTTTGTAAATGGTGTGAAGACAAAGTGGCCTATGGTGGAAATGGAAAGAAGCATTTAGTAGCTCATTGCAATACAGACAAACATGTTCAGCGTCTCAGAGTCAGATGTACTAATTATAGCCTTGGTGGAACATTCGCTGGTGCCCAAAAAGACAAGACGAAGGATTCTGAAACTGGAGGGAAATCTAGTCTCTTTTCGATCTTCAGTATGAAGAAGCCATCTATAGCTCCTACAGAAAAGAAAGTTGTCGCCTCTGGATCAACAGTCCTACCCCCGATCATGACACAGCAAAGCCTGCAGAACCACTTATTCCCCTCGCCGATAGAACAGCAAATTTAGAAGCCCTTTTTTTGAGTGTGGCGAGCGAACATTCTCTCCCTCTGTCGGTAATTCCAGTTTTAGTGGACCTTGCCAAGGAATGTTCTCGGGATCCTGCTGCCCTTGCTGGGGTGAGCATTTCAAAAACTTCTGCTTCATACAAACTGAAACATGGTGTGGCTAAGACAATGACAGAGGAAATTGTTTCAAAGTTAAAGTCAGTGCCATTTTCTCTTAATGTTGATGAGTCTACTAGTGGTCATGGAAAGAAGGTCCTTGCAATGATGGCAAGTTTTTTTGATTCTGATGAAGGAAAGGTTGTTGTGCATCATCTCGCCTCAGTTGAGTTGGTTGTCGTCACCTCAAAGTCAGTGTTTGGTGCCATCGTGAAGGTCATTGAGGATTTCAGTTTGCCTTGGTCCAACCTCATATCAGTCCTCCTTGACAGCTGTAATGTGATGAGAGGGTGCAAGTCTGGTGTAGAGGTCCTCTTAAAGGAAAAAGCTCCTCATCTGATTGATATAGATGGAGATTCATGCCACCACATTCACAATGTTGCCAAGACATTTTGCAAGCCATTCGAATGGTGGATTGAAAGGCTGTTTACAGATCTTCATCTAGATTTCAAGTATTGCACAGAATACAAGGAACTCATGAGGGAGCTGTGCCGCCTGGGAAATGTCAACTTCACAGTTCCTCAACGTTTTGTTTCGCACAGATGGCTCTCTGCCTATGACCAAGCTCTGGAGACAGCACGGCTTTTGGAGGTGTACACCCTGTTTTATTCAGCATTCCTTCCTCTGCATTTGCGTTCTACATATACAGAGGTGATCAACAACATCATCCAGAAAATGGAGTCCAAGATGGCCCGTCGTCGAGCAAGAGCCATAATATCTAAGTTGAGAGCAAAGAGCATGACAGATGATGGCAAAGCGAGAAAAGAACGAATTGTAAGCAGGCTCTTCAAAAACCAGGGTAAAACTTTGGCTATCCTCCACCTGTACATCACCGTTTTGAATCTCTTGAAACAGTTTGTTCTTAAGTTTCAAAGAAAAGAACCACTGATCCACTCCCTGCATATGGAGCAAGAAAAACTTGTTAGAAATTTTTTGTGCTGCTTCATTAAGGCAGAAACTCTAGCAGGTCGGTCAGCAAGTGGGCTTTCAAGACTCATAAATAGACTGGAAGAGCAAGCTATCGAAGCCAAGGACATGTACAAGGGTCCAGTCGTGGACAGGATACTTGAGGGAGAGTCACTCTCAAGCTCGCAAAAGGAAGAGTTTTTGTCGCAAGTGAAAACAGCGTTTCTCACTGCTGGACATACTCTGCTTAACAAACTTCCATTGACAAATGAGACTCTACGCAATCTCAGTGCCCTGGATGGAGACTTGCGACAGCACCACCATATGAAGAAATGTATGGAAGGATTAATCAAGACTTTCCATCACATTTTCACTGACAAGGAGATTGAGGATGTCAATGTGGAGTTGTTAGGGTTCACTTGTGATGAGACTCTTCCTGAGCTGAATGGTGGTCGTGTGGATGAGTGGTGGGAAGCCAGGACATCCTATCCATGTCTGCAGAAGCTGGCAAAGGCAGCCTTGTCATCGTTCCATGGACCGCAAGTAGAGTCTGCCTTTAATTTGATGAAGGACACTCTAGGCAGTAAGGCTGGGTCTTTAGACGTAAGTGTCCTCAGCTCGTACCAAACAGTGAAGTATTTTATCAAGGCGAAAGAGTCCTCTGCTGTGAAACTTTTTCCACGGACCAGCATCCTCCACACCCCAGTCAATCCAGCCATTGTCAAAAATATTCGCACTTCAGCTGGATCCTACAAGTCAGAGCTGAAACAGAAAAGGGCACAACTGTCTGTGGAATTTTGTGCCCTCTCCCTGTCCAGATCGCATGCTTCTCTCCAGACTGCTGCTGCTGCTCGGCGTGTGAGAGAGAAAAATGTTGTCTTGTCCTTCACCAAGCACCAGAGAATGGCTCTTAAGAGGAAACCAGCAGACAAGAGCCAGAAGCCTTCTTCTTCTTCCAACCAAAAGGGAGCCAAGAAGAGGAGGCTTTAGCTGACAACAGCACCACCACTACCTGGGAGAGGACCGTATGCCCTGACGAAGATATGTTGAGGTATGTACAAAGCTTAACTATGGACTTTCTTCTCATGCATAACCAATTTCTTTTTGTCAATTGATGACTATCAATAACTTCAGATCAGTCCAGATAATGATGCTCAGGTACCTGGAAATGGAATTTCAGCGCCGCGATCTTTTGAAAATCCTTCAGCTCGAGGGGGACGTTGTCCCCCTCAACCCCCTACCAGGGCGCTGCCCTGGACCCGATCCGCAAAAAATCCTCGGTTTTGGTTATCCACTGTTGGAAGCACTGTTTGGTAAAACACTTTTATAGTTAGCAGCAGCTTAAAATTTACAGCTCAGAATCCCATATCAATGCTACACCCATTCACCCATAAAAGTGGTTTTGAATATGAGAAAATGATCGTAGGGTCCTCAGCAAAAAAACAAAAACAAGTAGGACAACAGAATGACGCAGCTCCAAAGAACTGGCTTGCTAGTCTTGTTTGCTTCATAGATGTTAAGAATAATAATCAATTTAGGTGGACATCTTTTTGGCCAATGTTTGCTTAAAATATCAAGCATTTGACGCATATAATTCATGTGTAAAATCGTAAGCTTTCTAAAATTGGTGGATTTTAGCTCTAGATTCTGTTTAAAGGCAGGATTTAGAAAATAAAATCATGATACACCAAGAAACTCTTGTATTAAATTTGAGTTTTCACTTTACAGACATCGATGAATGCGCAGGTTCCAACCCACCATGTCAACAAATCTGTAAAAATACTGTCGGTAGCTACACATGTGAGTGTGAACCTGGATTTGCTGTCAACCCTCGGGAGATTACCCAGTGTGATGGTGTGTACTCTAATTTTGGTTCTGTCTCTGTTTCCTCCTATTGAAAAAAAATTGATACCATTCCAATTTGGAATTTCTGTCTTGGTGATGTTCGTCTAGCCTGTTTCTGTCTTCCATGTCTTAGTCAATATCTGTCTGTCTCATTTTTGCGTCTTGCTCTGTAATTGTATGTCATCATGCTTGTCATTCTGTTTGTTTTTTTTTTCTCCCAAACATATCATTTAGTAAAATTTATCAAGTGCGTCTGTCTTTTCTCTCGCTGCCTCTCTCTCTCTCTCTCAATCACACAGAAACATTAACAGATTAACCATTAACCTTGGATTTGATAATATGTTTAGTTATTCTAAAACTTTCCGTTCCTCTCTTTTTAGATATTGACGAATGTGCAGGCGCCAACCCACCATGTCAACAAATCTGTAAGAACACAAAAGGTAGCTACACATGTGAATGTGAACCTGGATTTGCTGTCAACCCACTGGAAATAACTAAATGTGATGGTGAGTACTTTTATTTAGCCTTGATGAATTCTAATAGTTTCTTTCGGTGGGATAAGTATTTTTATCCTGATAATGGTTATTTTTTCTATATTATTTGCATGATTTTAAATCCTGCCCTCGACAAGTCTCTGTACACTATAACACATTAAAAAAAAAGATCATTAAGCACAAATATCGGGTGCATTGCGCAGGTAATTGGCTTTCTATAGATCCACCATCTGCGTAAAACTGCTGAAACTCATGCTATGCAGTTATTTTGTTTCTCTCATACAAAAGAGCACAAGATTGGTAGCCTACTCGGGTGTCTTGGTATTGTTCTAAAGCTTTCATCTTCTTTCTCTATGTTTTTCATCCTTCTCCATAGTTGCACACGTAAGTCGTTTTAAGACAATTGTCCAAGATGCAACAATATGAACATTTGCGGAGTGTCAGATTAATTTATACTGATTTTTGCGAACATCTTTTGAAGAAATCCTTATGAGCCATGCTGTCTATGGCATTAAAGTGATATGCATTTTCATGGCTTTCATACAAATACATTTTGCTTTGCCAGATATCGACGAATGTGCAGGTCCCAACCCACCATGTGAACAAATCTGTAAGAACAATGTCGGTAGTTACACATGTGAATGTGAACCTGGATTTATTGTCAACCCACTGGAAATTACCAAATGTGATGGTCAGTATTTCAAGTTTGATTCTTCCTGGATATTTTTGCAAATCAAGAAATAAAATAATGAAAGAAAATCTTCACGTCATTTTACATCGACACTCTCATTTTTACTCTTTATTAATTTGATCATTTATCTCTATCTTTCTTTATACCCGTTCTGTTATTACACTCTGCCATTATCACTGTAATCTTATATGTTGGTCTTATTTAATGTTCATCTGGGATCTTCACAAATTTTTTCTTACTGGCTTCTTTAACTCTCTGACTCTCTCTTCTTCTCTACCATTTTGTCTATCTACATAAGTACGTGTACATATGTATGACCTTTCATCCCAGTATACATAATTTTGTTTTCGCTTCAATACTCACTGTTATTCCTAACAGTTCCATTTCATCATAACTGGCAAACTTCAATGGTTTACAGTTTAGTTTTTTTGACGTCAACGATGTCTAGCAATAAAACCATGAACAAGAGATTTCAGTGACATTTCTGTGAGGAGCATGCAACACTCCCATGTGTTGTCACTCTATGTTTACAGCAATACTTCTAAATTGTGTAAAAACCACTTCAGTCTGCTTCAAAGTCTTGAAATGTTTGTATTATTTAGATTTTATAGGCAGTCAAATTTTGCTTTGCCAGATATTGACGAATGTGCTGGCGCCCAGCCACCATGTCAACAAATCTGTAAGAACACAAAAGGTAGCTACACATGCGAATGTGAACCTGGGTATGTCGTCAACCCACTGGAAATAACTAAATGTGACGGTGAGAGACTTGTTTTTACCACAGAATTTTTTTTAGAGATTATGACAGCAACATTTTATTCATTATTTTCAACTTTTATGTTGTTTTCCAAGCTCATTGCCGCTCAAAGCGATCTGAGTTGCTCTTTCACTGTTTTGCCAGTAGTTTTTTTTTTTTTCTGTTACTGCACCTCCTTACACATCATACCAGAACTGATATAGCCCATGACGGTTTGATTCATCGAGAGGTATCAATGTGTACTAACCAATCAGCTGGTATGTTGTGCTAAATCTCTCCAATTATTTAAACATTGAAATGGTTTGTCCAAATTGTGTTCAATAAAAGATGAGTCAACTGCTCTGACAGCATCAGCAAAGACATGTGAAGCATGGTCCTAACTCACTCTTGTTCTTTGGAAATCGAGAACCAGGTTGAATGTTTGCCATTATTGTCCCTAAGTTATTTCACTGTCCACACACCTTTTTACAGGGCATTATTTTTTCCTAGCTGGACAGGACATTAATAATAATAACTGGCATCACCAGCCTAGGTAGTTCATAAAAATTGATGTCATAAGATGATACACTTCTTTCTTAATCTTACCTGACAAGTCATGCACAAAATGATACTTATTCCCAACAAATGTTGTATACGCGTTACCAACTTAACATGCCTGCTCCCTCATTAGGATTTGTCTCATTAACTTTAACGTCTTGCAGAAAGAACCAGTGCCTGAAGACAAAAGGCAAGAGTATTGTATGGTATCTCCTAGAGTTGAATCAGAAGTCATGATAAAAAAATCAATCTTCATTAACTCTTGCCGTGGTTGGAAATTCATGTCCTGTTGGAGGCAAATATCTTGTAAATAGCCAGCCCCCATGTCTTGGAGGGTGGGGTCGATCTCTGTGGTGGCCATTGTTGAATACAATTTCACAAAGTTCCAATTTTAATCTAAAATAAAATGGAAGAAAAGAGTCGAAATGGAATTTCATATTGAATTTTTAATAATTTCCTCCTCCATCTCTCTCTCTCCCACCCCCCAGATATCAACGAGTGTGAGGGTGCTAACCCACCTTGTGAGCAGGTATGTACCAACCGTCCCGGCACCTACTCGTGCGCGTGTAACCCCGGGTACACTGTCAACCCACTGGAGATCACACAGTGTGACGGTAACTGAACTTGACATTTCATCATCTCCATCTACGTGTGACACACACTTAAGTTAATTCCATACTTTTGGGAATAAAATGGAGAAAAATTGAAAATTTACTTCAATACAAATGTCCTTTTTAAAAAAACGGTAAAGGAAATCTGCTAGTTCTGTACTTCTCCAATCTGTTTTTAGATCCTCTAAACGCTTATAAGAAAGCTGTGAATTTTAGAATAAAGTACATAAAAGAGCACTGCCTCGTGGGAGTTCTTAGCCGCGCACTGATTTAAACTTACATGATAAATTAATGAATGTTTAAAAAAAAAATCTATAAATAGATTTGGATTTTCCGAATGAGGTAACTATTCTTATATATTGCCTAGATATATTTTCGATGTTTTGGTGACACCACCCTTAGAGTTTCAACAGTTGTTTCAAAAGATGATAAACATGTCAACTATGTTTTAGAATGTCTTCTATAATACTTTTCTATTTAAAAATGCTTTAAGTGCTACTAACTACTGTTTAATACGAAGGTCAACATTTTTTTTGGCTTGGTAGCAATAGCATTAGTTGCTGGAACAAGACAGGGATCAAAACATAAAGAGAATTGGTATCTGTTGGTAATGTTCAACGTGTTGAAGAATACAACTCAGTCATACAACCCTTAAACATAAAAACTGCCCACCTCAAGGATACTTAACTCTAATGCACAACTATATGTAAGGCCAGATATTCATTGTTTACATGGAAGGAGGTCTTTACCACTATTTTCAAATATTTTATCTAAATCTTCCATTAATTTTACAAAGAGAAAAAGTGAATACACAAAAGATTACAAAAAAAAAATAATTGCGAGTGGCAATAGCCACAAAATGAGGTGCATACTGCATCTTTTCTCACATAGTCACATGTTCTTTTCCAGCTTGTATTAAAATGTTCTTATCTTGCACATTATTGAACTGCTTTTCCAAAATTAATACATTATGAGCAATAATATTAGCCAAGTCCACTTAGTGTACACAGTTTCCCCCAGTGTCCACTAGCCACATAGACAGTATATTCCACTTTCCACTAGCCACATCTATATACACAGTATACCCTACTGTCCACTAGCTACATCTATATACACAATATGCCCTACTGCCCCTGTAGCTACATCTATATACACAGTAAACCTTCTGTCCACTAACCACATATATAAACACATTATACCCCACTGTTTACTAGCCACATCTATATACAAAGTATAACCCACTGTCCACTAGCCACACCTATATTTACATATCTTACTGGCCACTAGCCACCCAAACACAGAGTACAGCCCAGTGTCCATTAGCCACACCTATATACAAAGTATACTCCACCGTTCACTAACCACATCTAACTATACAATATCCCACTGTCCACTAGCCACACCTATACACAGAGTATACCCCACTGTTCACTAGCCACACCTATATACACAGTATACCCCACTAGCCACGTCTATGTACACAGTATATCCCACTGTCGTCTAGCCACACCTATACACAGAGTATACTCCACTGTCCACTAGCCACCCCTATAAACACAGTATACCCCACTGTCCACTAAACACGATTTTTGCAACTAATCTTGATACCCACGCGTCCAGACATCAACGAATGTGAGGAATCCAACCCACCATGCCAGCAGGTGTGTACTAACACTGACGGAGGCTTTCAGTGCTCTTGCGAACCTGGCTACGTGGTTAACCAAAGGGACCAAACACTGTGTGACGGTCAGTAGTTGAATACCTGTGATGAGGATATGCAGGCTTAGAAAAGTGCTTTGATCATTTTCATTAGTGCTGTCTAAAAAACTTGCCTTTCATTATACTCCATTGGCTTTTTCATTTCTCTTATTTTTTTTGGTTTTGAGATGATTGTTCCAGAAGACTGTAAGGAATTATGAAAAGTCCGAAACTTTTCGGTTCTTGATCTGCATGACTTAAACTCCATGTACAGGAGAGGAGTAAATAGGCCAGCCTTGATAGATTTCTACCCAGAAAAAAATCTTAGAAAAAGATACCATGGTACACAAGAGGAAAAACAGGTTGGAAAAATTTTCCTGAGAAGAGGAGAAGAAATAACATGATATGATTACTTTGTTACAATACTCTTCAATTGCACAGACATAAAATGCCAATTGTCTCTTTGTTTGAAATATAGAGCAGAGACATGAAATGATTTTTGAGTGATTTAAACGAAACGTTGCAGGAAACCATTTCTCTCTTTTTCAACCAATCCTAACAGAGTAGATTACCTAACATGTAACAGTAGTTTGATTCTTGTACACCTCTGTAGATATCCCTATAACAAAAATCAACTCATTTCACGATCATAATGATCTCTCTCTCCCCCGTGGTCTGCAGATATCAACGAGTGTGACCAAGAGATACCCCCATGCCAGCACGAGTGTACCAACATCATGGGCAGCTTCGAGTGTGCCTGTCGTGACGGCTTCACAGTCAACCTGGAAGATCCAACCAGGTGTGACGGTGAGTAGATCTACTCGTCCTCGTCCTCCTCTTCCTGCACGGCACCACATCTGTTGCGCAGATCCCCATAAGATAAAGAACTGGTGTACAGCCGGGCAAAACTGCATAGAGAAGTTGACTTTTTTAATTTAGCAACTTATCAGTTCAGTATCGACTTTAGACTTCAAAAGCCGACATTTTTGGGTCATTTGTTGCCTTTTTTTTTAAGCGTTCAGTTCGCTATGCAGGTTGTCTACAAAGAGTAATGACTTAGGCGACACAGTTTTGAACTAAGTCGAACGAAAAGTCAACTTTGTTGACTTTTGGTGTTGCACCAAAATTGTAAGTCGGTGTGAAAATTAGGTCAAACCACTAAACTACTGGTGTAGTTTAGGATAGTTGCTGTTAGAAAACCATTTGATGTTAAATTGCGCCGAAAGGATGTGAATGTAGGGTGTCATACTCCTTGCACAGCAATCTGACGTTTTGTGTAAAATATCCTATCACTTCTTGATGTCCAGAAAATGGCATTTAACATTAGGAGGAAGACCATGTTGATCCTTCATTCTACTGATTGAAAGATGAGCTTAAACTGTATTGCACACCATATCTATTCTGATCCAATGATAGTTAACTTAACCTTTACAAACTCATCACTTTGAAATTGAGAAAATTAAGGTCTGGAATTAACCTGTGGTATAAAATCTTTGTCGCAGTTAGTTTCCTTTCCTCAGTGGCTATGTAGGTAAGACACCAGAGTAGACCCTTTGCTGTGGGTTCAATCCACACCAGTACAGGTTTACATCTATAGACAATGAGTTTAAAGCTATAGCTCCTAAGCACAATCACAACTGATGGAGTTTAAAATACCTGGAGATTCTCATGTATAATGCAGTCTATGAACAAGTTTCAACCAAAATGTTGTTTTTTTTCTCTCCACCTGTGCGAGCAGATATCGACGAGTGTGCCGATGGTAAAGGACCTTGTCAACAGATCTGCAAAAACACTGAGGGAGGTTACGAGTGTTCTTGCAATGACGGCTTTGTCATCAGCCCGCTCGACCCGAATCTGTGTGAAGGTAGGATCTAACTCAGTGACAGCAGGTTGGGAATCTGATCATATAGGTTAGGAGATCTGTTCATATAGGTTGGTAGACCTGATCATATAGGTTTGGAGATCTGGTCATAAAGGTTGGCAGATCTGATCATAGAGGTTTGGAGATCTGGTCATATAGGTTGGGAGATCTGGTCTCATCTAGAAACAAACGATAAACAGGGTTATGTCTTCACCTTCACCCTTCTTTATTTCTGAAACAATTTCATTAAAATATTAATATAGCAATATTCTCATCCTAATCTCCATTGACCTTTTAACTGTTTGCCCTATACCTCGCCCAGACATTGATGAATGTGCCGACCACCCTAAACCGTGTGAGCAGATCTGCGCCAACACACCCGGGAGCTTCACCTGTTCATGCAGTCTTGGCTTCAACATTGACCCTAACGACCCCTCAAAGTGTATCGGTAAGGTGGACATTGAGTGACCGGTATTGGACCATCTTGTCATAGGTTTATGAATGTAAAACATGCCCTTTGCCTGTTTAGAACACGTCATGAGTTTGAAATGTTTGAGAACTTTTCTCATTGTAAAGCTGTCAGCCTTGGTAAATTTGCATCGTTGTAAGTTTAACCGCTGTCCGTTTCTTGTACAAGGCATATCTTGAAAGTAGCGTGAGTAAAAATATTTTTGCATCATACAATTATAATTTTGTTATAAACCTGTTTGCGTTAACTTGCTAGATAATTTCAATTATCATCTTCTTTTATCTGATTTCTTTATATCGTTGGGCAGTTGCCGGTTTTTACTCAAATTATTTCATGTTTTCAATAATGATAACAATCCCCGCTTTTATGTTATCGACATTGCACAATTTTTTTTCTACTTCTAAACATCAAATATGTTTTCTATTTTTTTTTTCGTGGATGTGTCTGTATATGTGTCTTAGTGCATACATCATAAGGACACCATGCCTGCTCATCACATTAGCTTTCTGTGAAAGATCCAATAATAGTTAGGCATTATGCTCTTTGAGTAAAATTGTCTTTTAGGCCTGTAATGTTTTAATTCATAACTGAAGGATGCCAATAAGAATTTTTTTCAATTGACTTCAACAAATCCGAACTGAATATTTTTCTGTCTTTTGTGATAGACTCTAATCAAGTGTACTGCTTTCCATGACAGACATGACTCATTTTGTCTGTTCTTTGTGACAGACATAACTCATTTTTGCTATTTTCTGTAGCATACATGACCCATTTTGTCTGTTTTCTGTGACAGACATTGACGAGTGCCAGCAAGAAACCCCTCCATGTGAGCAGATCTGCACAAACAAGGAAGGCAGCTACTCCTGCTCCTGTGAGCCCGGCTTTGAGCCTTCAAGGAACGACATCACTCGCTGTAAAGGTGAGAAGCTCAAGGTTTTTGGGTTTTTTTTCTTAATGAGGCCGGTTACTCTTCAATGTTGTACGATTTGTGGATGTCAGAATTTTTGTGGAATTTTTCTAACTGAGAAACTGTTATTAAGCCAGTCGCTTGTCAATGTTCTTAGAGTTGGGAATGTCATAATTGTGTGGAATTTTACGAAATTAGATGCATTTATCAAACTGGTCACTCATCATTGTTCGAAGACTTGTGGGTGTCAGAATTTTCATGGAATTTTCATAAATTTAAAGTTTTTTCTAGGCCATTCACTCGACATTGTTTTAAGACTTAGGGATGTCAGAATTTTTGTGAAATTTTACTGAGCTAAAAACTTTTATTAGGCCAGTTTCTGATCATGATCTAAGTATTATATTTCGGAAAGGGGGAAGGGGTCTTGGCTAGGGGGGGAAGGATGAGTTACAATTTTATGGAAGTTGAGTAACTTATAAGGCAGGCATATTGTCATATTCTAAGACATGGCACAGTCAGAAATGTGGTGAAATATTTGTGAATGCTTGTTTTTGGTAAATTATAACAAGAAAATACTTATCTAAGTTCTATTATAATTTAATAGTGTTTCAAATGTAAGGAAGTTTGCAGTAGTTGGCTAAATTGTAGTTCAAGAACTATAGCAATAGAATTATAGATAAGATAACGTAAGCCATCCGCCTATAAAGAGAAAACAAATTGAGAAAGCAAAATTGTGGAAATGTCTGATTGAAAAAAAAATCAAATACATGTTAACTACTTCCCTTGTGAGAGTACAAGTTAAGATAGGAAATTTCTTGGAGAAATATCATGTAAAAAACCCCCACAAAAACAATAAAAACATCAATTATCTTTGAATGTCTTCATATGTTTCAGTTTTTGTGTTTTTGCTTTTATTTTTGTTTTTAATCCCTAAAAACAAATTCCTATAGCAATAAAAGTCAGGTGAAAGAAATAAAAATAAAAAACTAAAGGAGGTAATACCATTCTTTTTCTGCTGCATCTCGAGTTATACAATAGCTTCCCTTGATAATCTCCTCAACAAGGAACACTAGGCTACACACTGACAACTTCTAGAAGATTGAAAGCCACGATCAGGATTTCTCACACCTCTCAGTGACCTGAATTTCTTCTCCTCTCTTCCCTCCAGATATCAATGAGTGTGAGAACCCACAGAAGCCTTGTGAACACAAGTGTGAGAATTCTAGAGGAAGTTTCAAGTGTTCCTGTAATGACGGTTTTATAGTCAGTCCGCTGGACCCTACACGGTGTGATGGTAAATACCGATACTTCTGACTTCAACTGCTTGCTGCACACAGTTTGATAAGACATTAACCACCATAATCTCATCTACTAGAAGCTGCCTCTATAGCTGTCTTGAATCATTAATATTATTACTCTTCTTCTTCTTCTTTTTTGTATTTTTATTATTATTATTATTATTATTATTATTATTATCATTATTATTATTATTATTATTATTATTATTATTATTATTATCATTATTATTATTCTCTCTCTTTACAAATTTAGTTATCCCCACTAATTTCTTTCATGAGTTTGATCCAAATATACCGGTATATGAATCTAGACTCCAAGAATTCCAACAATGCCTCGGGTATTAGACAAGCCTTGTACCGACAAACACAGGAATGACAATAATGTGCGCACTTCAGCTATCTGCATCATTGCCGTATGGAAAAACGATATCTCACGTCAATTATAAAGGTCAATATTATAAACACTTCCTAGTTATCTTTTATTCCTTGAAGACAAACTTGACAATATCACTTAAGATAATTTCATGAACCTAGCTGAACCCGGCGACCTCTGTATCTAATCCAGATATCAACGAGTGTGCAGACCCCAAACCACCATGTGCTCAGGCGTGCACCAACACTAAGGGAGGCTACACCTGCTCTTGTAAAGACGGCTTTGTGATCAACCCTCTGGATATCACTCAATGCGATGGTTAGAGAGGTTCTTGCTTTTCCTCTTGTCTTTTGTCGTCTTTCCATCTTGCCTTGCTTCTTGCTTTTTGTCTTCTTTCCATTTAGCTTTTCCTCTTGCCTTTTGTTTTCTTTCTATCTTACATTTCCTCTTGTTTGTTCTCTTTCCATCTTGCCTTTTGTCTCTTTTCATCTTGCCTTTCTGGTTGCTTTTGTCTTATTTCTATACAGCTTTTTGCCTTTTGTTTTCTTTCTATCTTGCATTTCCTCTTGCCTTTTGTCCTCGTTCCATCTTGTTTCCCCAAAACTGGCTGAGCTTGATCTATGTATATATTATCGAGGTATTTATACCTCTTGAATTTCTGAATATGATGGATCTAACAAAAATAATAATACAAATAGAAAACAACAACAGACAGAGAAAGCTTGTCAGGTTGCTTTACTGATGTGCTATTGTAACCATTTCTCTTCTTTAAAACTCTTTTGTTTATTATGAAAATCATTATCTTTAGCTATGATTGCAGCATATCTCAGATACAACTTGTGTTAACCTATTTGAATGACAATACTTGCAGATATTAATGAATGCGACAAACCGATACCTCCATGTCAACAAAAGTGCACCAACACCGAGGGTGGCTACACCTGTTCCTGTGAAGACGGCTTCCTCATTAGTCCTCTGGACCCTAACCAGTGCCAGGGTGAGAGAGAGAGAGAGAGAGAGAGAGAGAGAGAGAGAGAGAGAGAGAGAGAGAGAGAGAGAGAGAGAGAAAGAGAGAAAAATGGATAGATATATAGATAAGGAAGAGAAGGGAGGAAAAGAGTCAAAGAGAGAGAGATAGACAGTCACACAGAGAGAAAAATGGATAGATATATAGATAAGGAAGAGAAGGGAGGAAAAGAGTCAAAGAGAGAGAGATAGACAGTCACACAGACAGATCAACACAGCTTCATAGACAGAGACATTCAGAAAGGAACACTACGAAAGTAAAGGATAAAGAAAATTAAATAGAGAAATAAATATAAAACCAAATGACCGATGGAGGTAGCATTGAGGCATGGAGGTGGCTCTGTTACATACAGTGAAAACAATTCAAACAAAGCCTCTAATCCTCATTCAATTGTTAACTACCAATGAGTTAAGAATCTTTCATCATAAAAAACATGTTGATATTCAGAGGAAGTTAAACAGTCAAGAGAATAGTAATTTTATTCAATAGGCTGTAGAAACCAGGATTCTAATGCCTATAAAATTCATTTCAAGTTGAAGTGGCTTAATTTGAATCCTCCCACCAAAAAAAAAAAATACATTAAAAAGATAAATAGAAATAAAAAACAAAATGTACGACTCAATGTTTTACATCAGGCTGACCAATCCATGTCCAAGTTATTGCTCCAATGACCATCGCGCCTGTAATGTGTTTTATTGTCTCTCATCAGACATCAACGAGTGCAACAAACCTGTTCCACCATGTGACCAGGAGTGCCGGAACAAACCTGGTGGCTTTGAGTGTTTCTGCAGACCTGGCTTTCTGGTGGGATTGGAGGACTTCACCATCTGTATTGGTAAGATTTGGCCTTCAACTGTAGAGTCCCATAGTATTCCTTAACATGCAAGAGGGACATTTAAAATGAACGGATACTGTTAACATTGTCCATTTAAGTGTTAAGTTAATGTTCATTTAATCTTTGTTGGCAACACGAATTATCACTGCTTCAGCTGTTTTCGTGTAAACTTGAGAAGGTTTGGATAGTGGAATGGGAACCTGAACATTTTGTCAAAATATTTACTTCTTTATCTCATTAAAAAAATAATTCTACATTCTTCAGTAATGTTGCATTCCGTCAAGGCTATTATAAGAGTAAGTGTGAACTTATTATTTTTACTATTATTTTTATGGAGAACTAGCATTGGTTCATTAAGATCTTCAAATCTTTCAATGATGAAAATCCATTGCATTTTTTAAAATATAGAACTCGACCCCATACGAATTAAGTAATTAAAAGCACTTATTACAATCCTGATTAATTGAAGACAAATATAACCAAAAAAATTGAACACAAATATAACCAAAAAAATTGTAAGACCCTATGATTTAAAAAAAAATTTTAAGACCCTATGATTTCAAACATTCTCTATGTGATATGTAAGTTAAAAAACTTTAACACAAGGAATTCTTTTGAAAGTATATTGCATTTTAGGTTGCCCATGGCTACAGGCTATTGCTATATCTTTGGAGAAAAGATATGAATTGTTACTATAATCTTTTAAAAAATTTCGTACCAATTACCTACAAAAAAGCTCAAAACCAGTGAAAAGAAGAGAGAATAACTTCTACTTCCGTATACCTTGTTTAACCAATCCAGACATCGATGAGTGCAAAGATGAGAAACCGCCATGTCAACAGAAATGTACCAACAAAAACGGAGGATTTGAATGCTCTTGCAAGGATGGCTACAGAATCAGTCCCTCAGACCCAACAAAATGCGAGGGTGGGTTCAGCCTCTTACTGTTTCTGGCTGTGCTTTAGCAAGATGCTCCTTTTTGATGATTTCATAGTAGTGAATAGAAGTTACGATCTACTTGATAATCATTCTGTACTGAACATTCTTATGGCTCTGCTAAATCTGTCTAAATGTCAGTCCAGTTAATTGTAGTGTCTCCTTCATCAGAATCTCATTCCTGCAAGGACTCCCTCATGCCTTTAGCAGATCACTTTAATGAATTTGTTAATGTTTTTTTGTCATTCTCTCACAAAGAACTAAGTGTTATTAGAACAAGATATTGTTGAAATTGCGGGACAAGTTTTTTTCTACCTTTTTTCTTTATGTTTTTTCTTCAAAAGTTTTGCTTCATGTAACAAAACTTGATTACTTGTTCTCACTATGAGTTGGAAATTATTTCTAAGGATTTCTCATGGTTTCGGAAATGGAAATAATAACAAACAATCAAATCTTTTCCCCCCTGAAATGTGTAATAACAAATAATCCTGAAGACATTTCTAAATAAGTTTAAAATTGTTTTTTTTTACAAGCGTCTCTTTTCCAAAAGGAAAGAAAATGTTGAAACAGTAAATGGACTCCATCTCAAATCCAAAAATCCACCTCAATGTTGGGGTGTGTGTATCCTCCAGATATCAACGAGTGTCAGAGCCCTCAGCCACCATGCGAGCAGGAATGCCAGAATACAGACGGAGGATACACCTGCTCTTGTCGTGAGGGCTTCGTCATCAACCCTGTGGACCCAACAAAATGTGACGGTGAGGATAACTTACAATATTCATTAACCTGTCTTCATTTGAAATTCAATTTTGCGATTTTTGTATTAGTGCTTTCAAATATTTTTTTGCATTGTTGTGTCAACAAGAAAGGAAATGTAACTTTACGTGAATATGTCAAAAAGGAGTTTTTGTTTTGGACATCATTCTCCTAGCTTTACAAAATAACGCAATAAGAAATGTTTACCTGAACTGCTAAAACAACAACAGCATCAACAAACCTCTTTTCTTGCTTCATCCAGTTAAAAAATTCAATTAGTTTCTGTGCAAATTGAACGTTAGTAAATGAAAGTAAACACCTAACTCTAAGACAGATCCTAACTCGATTCTTCTGCTGCTGATTCCACAGATATCAACGAGTGCCGCAGTCCTAACCCTCCTTGCCAGCAGATCTGTACCAACACCAGGGGGAGCTACAAGTGTTCCTGTCGTGAAGGTTATATTGTCAACCCAGAAGATCCCAACAGCTGTTCTGGTGGGTTCTGTGTTAAGTGTCACATTTGACCCTAAGGATTTTAGACAATTACAGAGTACGCATATTATTAAGTTAGGATAACGTATGTTAATCTGCCACATATCTAGATTCTAGTGGACTGTGAGTTAGGTGTCACATTTGACTCTTAAGTTTTTAAACAGTTGCAGAGCACAAATATTGTTAAATTAGGATAAATTATTGTAACCTGCCACGTACCTTGATTCTGGTGGGTTTTGCGTTAAGTGTTACATTTGGCCCTGAGGTTTTAAATACTTACAGAATACGAAAATTATTAACTTAGGATAAATTATTGCAATCTGCCACATACCCAGATAACAGTTGACTATCCTGATTTTGTTAAGTTTATAAATGTGATTGGTTTAAAGTGTAAATATAGCAACAATTAGTTGTTACATATCTGATTATTTCTTTTAAAGAAGGGATACCCTACACGTCTATTTTTTTTCCTATAATAATTTCAGATCCTTCTTTACCTTTTTACTTTCCATTCCTTATCTGCACATAATTATTTATTTTGTACCTGGCTTCCTCGATTTAAGACACAAACTTTTGTTGTCCTTGTTTCAACTAAATTCATGAACATTTATTGTACTGCATTTTTTAAAGACAAGAAGTCTTATTGTGCCTGCATTATCTGAAGACAAGAAATCGTATTGTGCCTCTGCTATCTGAAGAGAAAACATATCGTGCCTATAATGTTTACAGATCCTGATTTATACAATATCATTGACACTACATGATCAAAAGACATTGATTTTTGTCTGAATTGTCTGATGCCATGGACTTTGGTCGTATCATTATTGTCTAAACACCCATAAGGTCTTATCTTTGTCATCTGCAAACCTTAACTTCCTTAACTTGTGTACCGTCCTTTTTCTGTCACTATTTTCATACACAATGAGTTTTGATATTAATACAACTGTATTTTACATTTTGAAACTTTTCTGTGGCATTCTTTCTCATCTGTTAAAGCTAATTGTCACTCCCTCTTCCTCTCTACAGACATCGATGAGTGTGCGGACGGGAAACCATGTCAACACATATGTACAAACACTGAAGGTAGTTTCACCTGCTCTTGTAAGAAAGGCTACGCTGTCAACCCAGCAGACAAAACCAAATGTGACGGTGAGTTCAATCCTCTGATGTAAAATCTCACAAAACAGACTGAATGTACTTTTCGTAACAAATCTACTGTATGTGATTGAGAAAATAGCATTGTCTTTCTAAGAGCTGAAACGCATCACTTTTACTTTAACCTTAGGTATACTTCGATATTTTACATACCAAATGTACTTCGTGTCTCATACTTTTATATACATAACGAATTAGTGTGACATTTTTTAGGGGGGGGTCATAATTTTTATATTGAGAAACCTAATTCGATCCTTATTTGGCAGTAGGGAATTAAAAAAAAAATTAAATATACTCCTAACAAATTGACTTGAAGCATAACCACTCAAAATGTTTTATGAATCACATTTTCTTCTCAACTCCCACATACATGGAGTTTCTCGTTCATGGTTGATACCCTGTATCAGAACCAGTAGATAGAACTTAATGGCAAGGAGGATTTTCCTCGACTTGAGTTATTTTCTTGACAACCAGTAAGTTGCTTATGATTTATTAAAGATTTTGCGTCGTGGGAGCACAAAAATTGACTTTGTTTTCAAATTGTGTTTTGTATACTTTAAGACACAAATTTATTTTAATTTTCTTATCATAGAGATTCTTATACACTAGACTTATGACAATGCTGCCTTCCTCTCTTTCCACCTAAAATCGTGAACCTTATGGAGTAAGACCTGGACCACAATTACTTCTAGCCTTCTTTGTAATTTAATGATAGGCGTGTAACTTTGTTGTGAAGAAGTTGCTGCAAAGACACTTCAATCTATTTGGATATCCCTTATGGCATCTTATTGAGTGTAATTCTCAAGAGTCATAGTTTGTAATAAAAATTCATAAATATACTCAAAGTATATTTACCTTCAAGACACCTTGGATTGTCATTTAGATAAAAGTTTTCTAAACATACGAAACATACACTACTAGTTTTTAGATCAACTTTATTTTACCATTTAAATCCTTAATGTTGTGTGCGAAATTGTCTTATCATTTTTATCTATCTATTATATATCTACATGGCTGTTCACATCCTAGAGCTTCGACTTGGACGCCTTGGCTGCCTCTCTGATATTCACTAATAGTCTCCTCCACTGTGTTCTGTCTTTTGCTATTGACCTCAGATGGTCAAGGTTGCTATTGGTTTTGAGTTTAAGCTCGCCTTCTGGTATGCAACACAAGTCTTTTTTGACTGCTGGCAGCGTTCATCAAAACATATCACTTTTGATATTAAAAATGTTTTTATTTAGCTACAATACGTCTAGCCCATTTGATTTAAAAGCACATTCAGCATGCTTTACCATGGAAGTATGACATAAAACTGATTTATTATAACTATCACTCCAAAATAACATGTGAGCATTCTCACACATCTTCTTAATGTTCCAGACATCAACGAATGCAATGTGGATCGACCTTGTGAGCAGAAGTGTAAGAACAAACCCGGCACTTTTGTGTGTTCCTGTCGAGAAGGCTTTGTCCCATCACTTGATGACCCCACAAAATGCCAAGGTGAGGAGGACATGATATGCTTATCCTAACTTATCATAAATACTCAATCTCCCTAGATTAGTACTATAATGATCAATAGCTCTCTTGAATCCATTGCTTGTACAGTTTTTTGGGCAGTCATAATCTTATGTAGAAAGCTAATAAGAAACTTTATTATGATCGATCAAACAGCTTGTCCTCCCAAAATATCAACAAAAAAAATCAAAATTAAAAAAAAAAAGCAAAAACGACAAAACACTACACATCAAGAATTGATTTTGAACAATCAGCTCTTCTCGTTGAAATCTCATCCCAAACGATGCGTTTTCAAAAAACACCTGTATAATATACCCCTAAAAAGTCTGTTATAACCAAATTTCTTGACCCAGTCACTCTATATTTCAGTGCCATAATGAACTTGTGGACTTGATTAATTTGGAGAAAACACTGCTGATCGGAAAATAATTTTATCAGGTTTTAACATGTTTTTTTTAATCAAACTTGTAATCCCCAAGATGTGAACGAATGTGAGGGACCCAACCCACCATGTCACCAGATTTGTACCAACACCATCGGAAGTTACACCTGTTCCTGTGAGGACGGCTACGTTGTCTCACTCACAGACCCCAACTTCTGTGATGGTATGCTCTAAACCGCTTAATTGTCTTTTCCAAATACATATAGTTCTTTAGCAGAGTTCTAAAAGTAAACTAAGAGCAAAATATGTCCGTAAGCTGTGCAGAGATATAAGGACTAGGAAGTGATTTTTATAGTAAAACAGAAAGGATTTGCTAACATTTACTTCTCTGTTTATAAAGCTGAGAATCAACCGATAGATATGATTTCCCCCAAAGCAGCATCAACTTCCAGTAATACATTAAATGGAAAACTCTCAAGACTTTAATCTATGAACCTTTCCGCTTATTTCCGTGGTGAGCATTTTTAAACTGAAAAGTCAATGCAGAATAAGTGAGAGACAGGCTCTGTTGCTGCTTGTATTTAAAACAGAAAAATTCAAACAAAGACATGAAGAAATATTCCATTTGAAATCTGTAATTACAAAACTGCACAAGTTTTGTCAGTGTTGGCTGATTTCAAAGTCAAGAATGATGGTCAACAAAACTCCTTTTATCCGCTCTACTTGTTTTCCTGATTACAAGAAGAATCGATTTATAAAATCTTCACAATTGGTTTACTCTTAGTTGATCAATATACTTAAACAGATGCCCGATTTCGACTTTGGAAAATGTTAGACTAAAAGTATGGCCATAATTTATAGTATCCCATTTGCTGCGTCGTGTATTTCTCTGGACCATCTGACCTTGACCCCCAGATATCGATGAGTGTGGCCAACCAAACCCACCATGTGAGCACACGTGTAAGAATGAGCCTGGAAGCTTCACTTGTTCCTGTAATGACGGTTACATCGTCAATCCGAATGAGATCACAAAGTGTAACGGTGAGTCTTCATAATTACTACAAATGTGTGTTTTAAAATGTTTCATTGTTGTAATATACTCTGCTGCAAAAATTGAAATAGATATTGATTTTTAAAACGCATGCAGAAGAAGCTGTCTATTTGATGTTTTTTTGGTTAATGCAGATGCATTCTACACAATTCATAAATAGTGATCATGCTCTATGCATTAGGTCATTTATGCATATGATTCTCTAAAAAGTAAAAGAAAAATTTACCCCTCTTAGCAAAAACGTAACATAGTAATTTCAGTTGTCTTTTCTGCTGATTTTTTTTTTTTGGTATATTGAACGTTTAGATTTTAGATTCATTTGATAATTTTTTTTTTAACTCAAAACATCATATATTTCTCTTTTTGACCGATACACTCAATGATGTTTCTCCAGATGTGGACGAGTGCGCCAGAAAGCAGCCGCCATGTCAGCAGGTGTGTACCAACACTAAGGGCAGCTACATCTGCTCTTGCAACGACGGCTTTGTCGTCAGCGATGTTGACCTGGAGATCTGTATAGGTAAGGGTTTGTGCTGTTGCCCTCAGATCAGTGTGAGAAGTTGGACAAACAGTAGGTAGAGACTCTCTGGGGAGTTATGTATCGGAAAGTCTTCAGAGAAGACCCCCCCCCCATCACCCTGCCTTATAGTAAGAGTTTCGGCCCTTTTAACTTCTGACACTCTAATAAGGCTGGGACACACCCAAGTCATGATTCCCAGGTGTTTACCAGATATCGTTTTTTTTCTTTGCACAGCGCCAGATTCAAATCCACAGCCTAATCTTGGCTGGATTATTTAGGGTTGTAAATCTATTTTCATGGCCTGATCCTATTCAAGTGCAGTTCAAAAGTGTATAACAGATATTATATGATACTTACTAACCACTGTCTACTCATTACCACTGCTTCTGCTACTTCTCCTACTACTGCTGCTGCTGCTGCTGCTGCTGCTGCTGCTACTACTACTATTGAGGCTACTGCATTGTCTATTACCATAGATCGAGCATGGCTGCAACGATTACTATTATCACTACCACTTCTATTTCACCTCTTCCAAAACATGAAATCATGCTGATCGTTTTCTTGATCTCGTTATTTATCTGATAAGCAAAGGCAATGACCAATTGATTCACCATTTTGATACATTCTTATTTCAATCACAAGAAATAAATTATAGACAATCAAAAGTTCATAAAATTAAAAAGAAAAAAAAATTCTGTCAATCTCTCATTAGTTTTAAGGAGCAAACATATTAATTATGCCTTTTCAATTATGTGTTCTGTTGGGGAAATATTTAATGGATAGTGCTGCATTGTGGTATTTTACAAAATCTACAAGATACAATAGTAATAAGGGGATGAGATTTACTCCTTTCTCCCAAAAACTATATGCAAAGATTTTAAAACACACAATTTTAGCCCTTAACAACTTTATCTATTGCGATTAGTAAAAACTATGTGGAAATTTACCAAAACGTGCTTGCCTGTAAGCGTGTGATGCCCCTTCCATTATAGGCCTCTAACTTGACCTGATGTCCTTATCTCGCAGATATTGATGAGTGTGCCAGGGATGAGCCTCCATGTGAGCAGGTGTGTACCAACAACATCGGCAGCTACAGCTGTTCCTGCAAGAACGGCTACAAAATTGACCCGAATGATCCAGAGAAATGCCAAGGTAAGAGAACTAGGATTATCATACAAGTATAACAGATCAGGTTATGAGGATAAAAAACACATGATAAGGCTTAGGATTTTTGCACTTATCAACTCGTATGATCCAGGGAAATGTGGAGGACAGAGAAATATAAGATTATCCTACAGGTATAACAGATGAGGTTTCGATGATGACAATACCCGAAGAGGCTTAGGATGGTTGCACTAATTAACCTGGACAGGAACATCTAGCAAACCCTGCACTTTATAATCTAAGTTTGCGATCAAAATGTCTACAAAAACTAAACTAAAGCAACATTAACGGTGTAATTAAATTTTTTTTCGCAGATGTCGATGAATGTCAGGGCGAGGTGAACCCATGTGAGCAGACGTGCACCAACACTGAGGGCAGCTACACCTGTTCTTGTACAGACGGTTTTGTTGTCGATCCAGACAACCCAAATCGATGTGTCGGTGAGCAGTTTGGGATTGCTTCTCGTAACTTCTCGTGGTTGAAATACTCCTTCATATTTTCAGAATTTAGAGTTTTGTTCTTACAAAGGAAGTGCTTACAAATTTATTTACACAAAAACTACTATCGTACGCTTAAGTTATAGTTTACAAGCATTCGGTTCTAAAATATCATGAAAAGGCCAAAATAAGAGAATAGGGACACGATTGCTCTCACTTTGTCTTAACTAAAGACATTATTTCGCTCCTCTTGGGCATTATTCTTGGTAAGTAAAACAAGGTGAGCCATGAAACAGAAGAGAGAAACTTTAATTTTCATTGTTATCAGATAGATAACAAGCTAAAGAGACGTTCCATTCAATCTTCTCAATATCATCACCGCAAATACTTTATAAGTAAAAACAAAAAAAATACAAGTATAAACCAATGCAAGGCTTTACCAGACTAAACATAGCATGACTGGGCTGTTTGACAGAGAGTAAATCTCTCATCCTACATTATGATCTGGGTAAAGCTTGGCTGGAGGGAGAGGACAAGCCTACTTAGCACAGGGCAGGTGAATCAGCCCAAGAAGTAGGCTAATCAATCAATCAGGTGCCCTGCTCCAAGAAGTAAAGGAAACCAAAATCCATCAGTGTTTTAACAAGAGTCAGGATGGAGAGCATGGTTGGGTAAAATGCTCCAGCCAGCATTGCCCCTCTGAGAGCAGAATATCCTCAAGCCCTTGCTTCGTTCCAAGCAATAAAGACATTCTTTCCCTAGAGGTAATTAATCTGGTCTATGATCTCCTAGGTGACAGGACACATACATGGTGAAGGCTACCTAGTGTCCGAAGTATTTTGTCTTTTCGTTGAATTAAAATGATCTCTTTCAATTACTCATTGGCTATAATGCTCATAGATAAGACAAACGTTAGTGCCTGGAATGTCAAAAACCAGGGATAAAATGCTTGAAATCACAATGTATGCTCTAATGCTTCATGTTGCCTTCTTGGTCCGGTCCCTTTTGGTGCATATTAAAGACGAATGTTGATTGCTCTCACTTGTCAATTCAGTTTCTTACTCTTTTCAAGCCAGCATAAAAGTTACTGTTCCTGAAGCATCTATTTTTTTAGATGTGGTTGGGTCATTGGCTAAATGCTTGGTCTTGCCTCGGTTCCTTTCCATTTCATCTGTCCTTATATTTATCACCTCTTTGGTCTCATTTGTCGATCTCTAGCTAGATCTAGGTTTGTGGTTGATTTTTCTATACTATTTATTTGTCTATATGAAGAAATACAGAATTCGGATTTGGTTCTCAAGGAGCTTTACTTGCAAGACTTCTGTTTGGTCCGATATAGTAGCCAAATGGCTAGAATAGTATCAATAAATCAAGACACGATCTAGGTGAGCAAGCTTTTAAATCTGGTTTTTTTTTTCTTTTGGGAGACTTATTAGACAAGGAAGCTGATTGTTCAATAATCTGGACCAGGTCCTTGAACCAGTTTGCAAACCTTTGGTTGCAGGTTGCAGGCTCATTTCTTACCTTGATTGAATGGAAGACTTTCCATACAGGATAAAACATAATGACTCACCTACTCTTTGTATATAGCTGACAGGAGTTCATATATTTCTGACTGCATGTTTCAGACGTGGACGAGTGTGTACCAGAGGTCAACCCTTGCGAACAGGTGTGTACCAACCAGATCGGCTCATTTGTCTGCTCCTGTAATGATGGCTATGTTGTCGATCCAGTCGATAGCAATAAGTGTAAAGGTAAGGTCAAGGTAATTTCTAGAATCTAACTTATGTAACATATCTGGGGGCTTTGCAATTACTCGTTTTTATTTCTACTTCGTCTGTAGAAAAATTCCAAATGACACATAAACTTAAAAAAAATAATTGAATGATCATTTTAACCACCGTTCTTATCTATTTGAACATGAAGCAAAGGCAAAACCAAATCAAGTATGAAATTAATTTAGAGCTACAGCTCCGAACTCTTTATGAGATAAATGCTGTTTTAGTTTGTTTATTTCCTAAGCTTTGGTTATAGATGCTGATTATGTATATTCCCATCATTGATCTCTGTGGGTGTGTGCTTTTTATGTGCTAATGGTTAGAATTATTTTAACTTTAAAGAAAACTGATTTTATTAATACAATATCTTTATTTATATGGAAAATGCATCTCAAATTAAATATAAAGAACGAAATACAAAAATTGAATGCTACTTGCAAACATATAGTAATAATACATTTTCTGAAATTACACATGGCTCAATAATGACATAAGTTAAATCTCATTTGGACAGCTCTCCTTAATATTTTTTATGTGTAGCTTGATGACTCATTAAGATTGGAGACAGACAAGATATATCATTTAAAACACGGATTAATTAAAAAAAAGAAAGTGGGGGGGGGGGGGGGAGGAGGAGGGGACAGAAGACAAAAAGGTATGTTATGCCGATGCGTTTACTCAATTTTGATAAACGTTAAATCATTTTCCTTTTTCAAGAGCAAGTAACCCACCCCCCTCTATCTCTCTCTCGCTCTCTCTCTCTCTCTCTCTCTCTCTCTCTCTCTCTCTCTCTCTCTCTCTCTCTCTCTCTCTCTCTCTCTCTCTCTCTCTCTCTCTCTCTCTCTCTCTCTCTCTCTATATATATATATATATATATATATATATATATACACACACACACATATATATCTTCAATTTTCTTCCCTCCTTCACAGATATCGACGAGTGTTCGAACCCAACTCCACCTTGCGAACAGAAGTGTGAGAATACTGATGGTAGCTATGTGTGCTCCTGTGAACCTGGTTACCAAGTTGACCCGGATGCGGATCACAAGTGTAAAGGTACGTGTCTGATGCTGATTCTGATCCATGCCTTAGTCTTCATGTTCATTGCGTGGACGTTAAAAAAATAATTAGATTGATCGGAGCATTGATTTTATTTTTATTTTTTATAATTTATTTATCTTTCACAACTTATTCTTCTGTCTGTCTGTTCAGTTAGCTGTTATCTTTTCTTCAGCAGGCTGTGTTAGTCTCAAAAAGAAAACATTTCTGAGATATACCTCAAGCAACAGATGGTTTATTCTTTTTGCTCTTCAGATTCTGTTGTTTTTTCTACATGTCATCCCTATTATTTTATTGTTGAATTTATAAAATCAGCGCCAGTGGTAGAAGAAGTAGCACTAGTAGTATAAGTGGTAGTAGCTGTTTTAATTGTAGATGTAGTATTAGTAGTAGCAGTAGCAGTAGCAGCGGCAGCAGTATTAGTAGTAGTAATGAAAGTAGCAGTAGTAGTAGTAGTAACAGTAGTAATGATAGCAGTAGTTTGGCATTCATAACAATAATGCTAGTAGTAACAACAGCCGCAGCAGAAATATTAGCTGTTTTTATTTTCCCTATTATATATGTGAATATATATATATATATATATATATATATATATAAAAATTAGTTTTATGTTTTAGTTGTGTAGTTCTTAATGTTAAAAGAAAATACATAGACCTCTATAGACCTGTTGCTACTTTTCTCACAGATGTGGATGAATGTCGCCGGGACCAGCCTCCGTGTGAGCACAACTGTCACAACAATGTAGGAAGCTATACATGTGACTGCAAGAATGGATATCGCATCAGCCCGGATGATCCAGAAAAATGCCAAGGTCTGATGATGTCGTATATTTACCTGTTGCAAGATTGGTGAGAGGAAGATATGACAGAACATGGCCCCCTGTATCTACTGAAGTTAGCGAAACAATAGTTTTTAGAATATTTCAATAGGTCATTGCTATGTATATTTTACCTTTGCTGGCTCAAATTTCACTAGTGCACTTTTAGTGCGCCAATTAATTTATGGTTTCGGTTTTTTTTTTTTTTTATTTTGGCAGGGGGCTTCCTGCTTGAATGAAGCTTGTTAAATCTGCAGAAAAAGCGGAAGAATAATTTTTTTTGACTGGCGAGGCAGGCAAAGAAATCTATGGAAGTTTAATATAAGGGAATACACAGACTTAGGGGTTGGTTACATTTAGGAAGAGAGATGAGGGAGAAACAGAAGGTAAATGAAGAAGGTTGGATTTTGGCAATGCCGTGAACTAAAATGTCTAGCCAAAGAGATAGATAGCAATTTATTTGAAACTCTTCTCACCTAACCATGAGATTCTTTGATTAAAGAGCCATTCGAAAAGCACCAAATTCATGTTGCGATTACTTAAACTGGAAATAATTAAAAAAAACCCAAAACATGGCCTGTGTTGATTAAGGAAGCTTTTTTATTCGAACCGTCTCTTAAGTTGCCACAAAAGGAGTGATATCAAAGAGAGAGATTTATGCTAATAATGTAAATCCAGTCTTGATTCTCTCCACACAGATATTGATGAGTGCAAGCAGGACAGTCCGCCATGTGCCCAGATCTGTAAGAACACAGTCGGAAGCTACGAGTGTTCCTGTCGACCTGGCTTCACCCTGAGCGCAACCATACCAGGCGAATGTGATGGTAACTACTGTGCTGTGCTCGAGTCTGGCCTTCTCATTAATTTAGACAATGTTGCCACCGCTACTCTTTGTTTGATATGGACTCAAGTGATTTTGACTACACATTCTTGAGTTGTAACTTTGATAAAGACTGTCTAGCTCTATAATTTGGGAGAACTACTCAAGAACTTATGCCTCACTTGCAATGATTCAGAAAAAAGTATATGCATAACGAGATAATTGGGTTGTTGAGATTTGTGAATGTATCATTACTGCTGTTGAAACCAAAGATAATTTTTATCTAGTGTTAGCCAATAATACTTTATCCCTTTTTTAGATTTAAAAATTCATCAAGTGGGACTCTATAATAAAGGTCTGTTTGTATTGTTCTGGATCAACTTAACACTAACATTCTTTATGGACGACATAATTCGAACTGCTGTTTATTTGCATTATTAGTGTTCCGTACATTGTTCTTTGAATAGAATCCACCCACTGATAAGAAAGTTATGATGAAAAAAAAAACAATTCTGTTTTCTGAATTTCAAACTATCTACAAATTTTTGTTTAACCTAATGTGAGTTAAAGGCATATTCACCTGTAGCTTATATTTGTAGAATGTGTTGCTGTAATCTTTGAGTTTGATAATTGATAGTCCATCTAGATTTACAATCTTCTTGATTTCTTAAAGAAAAATTTTTATATCTTAATCATGTTTTGATAAATCTCCAAATTTACATCTCTGCAAAATGCATTTCTTTCTGCTTCTTAAGACCATACTGCAGAGCTGAAACTTTTTTTGGACACACCTAAAATATTCATGATCTTTTAGTTAAATATATTCATATTCTAAATTTTATGAATTTAGTTTTCTCATTCAATTGGTGCTGGAGAAACCATCAATATGAACTGAAAGCCATTCTATTTTATAGCTTCTTTCCTCTTTTTGGCCTACCAAAACCAATGTTGACCATTATTCTAGTATTAAAACCAATTTTAGGCCTCTTGTCAGAAATTGACCAATGCTCCATATCACTGATCAATTCTTGACCTCTGTCAGAGCTGAACAATGCTTTATTTTACTGGCTGGCTGTTGACCTCTGTAGGAGATTGGCCAATGCTCTATACCACTGACTCACTGTTGACCTCTGTCAGAGATTGACAAAATTTATGCACTAAATCACTGACTGATAATGACCTCTATTAGATTTTGACCAATGCTCTGTACCACTGACCCCTTGTTCCCCTCTGACAGAGATTGACGAGTGTTCCGCCGAGGAGACGCCCTGTGAGCAGATCTGTAAGAACAATGCTGGTGGGTTTGACTGCTCCTGCCGCTCTGGCTACACAGTCGACCCCAATGATGACACAAAGTGTAAAGGTATGTGGCATAAACTTGTCAGAATAATTGACTTTACGGTTTCGATAGAAGAGACAAATTTGCTGAAGTTAATATATTAGATCCACATTGAACATCATATTTATTTTAAAAAACGTTGAAAGCAAACAGCTATTTGGATTTTTCTGTTTATTTGTGTGTTTAAAAATTTGATTTTTACGGCTTATTTTGATGAATATTTCATCACCCTTAATTGCCTTTTTTTAAAGTAAATCAATCATAATTTTTTGTGTGTGTGTAAAAATTGTTGACATAGTGACGCATCAATTACATACTTAGTTATTATTGTTTTGTTCAGTTTATTTTAAAAGGAAAATAACAAAAAATTAATTTAGCCCTTTGAAATAAAATCACTCAGTATGCTACTTCGGGACAAAAAATTCTTTGCTCGGATGCTTGAATATAAAAATAACTTGTGCAGTCAAGCAAAGAAAGCATGTCATTCCTACTCTAAATCTTTATACAATTTACACAAAGCTACTGATCGCAAAAAGTGCATGCAAATTAATTTTCAATGTTTCTTTATACATATCTATTTGTTTTTTTTTTACTTTTTGTCATTTCTTATTTTATTTACCGTATATTTAATGTTTATTTGTTCTCCGGTGGAGTCCAGACATAGACGAATGCAGTCAGCCCGAGCCACCTTGTGACCAGGAGTGTCAGAATACTGATGGAGACTACGACTGCTCGTGTAGAACTGGTTATGTGGTCAGCCCAATCGATGAGGATAAATGCGAGGGTAAATTCCTATCTTTTTGATCAATATAAACAGCTCTTAAAGTTTTTTCTTGGGTTATTCCTACTTGTCGCCGTAAGTGGAAACCATGCCTTCACGCACATGATTCATATGAAAGATCGAGATAAGATATTTAAGGGGATATTGGTCTCCTTTTTAAAGGAGATTTATTTTTCTGGAATATACAGGACAATCTTAAAACCTGATGCTCCATGAATGAAGACCTGGTATAGTGTAGAGTGAGTTTTTGCGGTGTTTTTAGGAGACAGACGATTTAGGAAGCCTTAAATGTTAAATATTTTACATATCTTTTAAAAAATCTTACCACTCTGATTTCTACTGAAAAGCTCCAGCTTCACACAGGAAAATAAAGTTGTTGACAAAATAATGTATTTCATTATATATTAAGCTTCTTTTCCTCTCTCCGTCCAGATATTGATGAATGCGGTGAAGAGGTTAGTCCATGTGAGCAGAACTGTGCCAACACTGACGGAAGCTATAAGTGTTCTTGTAGATCAGGATACATTGTCAGTCCGGACGACCCCAACAAATGTAAAGGTGGGTGTCATAGACAGGTGGCCAGTACAGTTCTTTTAGTTTGAATCAGAGAAACAAGTGGTTGGAATCAAATATATGTTGATACATTGTCAGTCCCGACGACCCCGACAAAAGTAAAGGTGAGTCATAGACAGGTGGCCAGTACAGATCTTTTAGTTTGAGTCAGGCGAGTGGTTGGAATTGGAAATACTGAATCATTGACAAATACTAATCCTTTTGCAGATTTTGCTCAACGTTTGAAGCAAATGAAAACTTGACACGAGTTTCTATTATTGGAAACAATGGTCAAATTGGAAGGGTTAAAGAAACTAATCATGGTTCCGAAACTCTTATTTTCTATTTTTCTTCTACTTTGAAATAAAAATGATTCTAATCTCGGCCAAAGTGTTTAACTGCGGCCTGGTGGGTGTTGGAGGATATCTTTAAAAAGTCTTGAGCACAACTAAGGAGATTGATCAAAGCTAAAACAATGGAATTTGTTTTTTTTTTTTTTTTTATTTTAGCTCACCAACTATGTTTTGGTGTTATTTCAGTAAAATAGGGACGTTTAGCTTCGAATTCAATATGATTAAAAATAAATTTTGAAAAGTATTATACATGACCTTGATAATACCCATACAAACATGAAGACCTCCGCAAGAAGTTAAAATCCCGTCCAGCACACCATGACTATGTTGCAAGTACGTTACTCAAACTTTTCACAATTTGCAAAAACCAAACATGGCTAAAATTTCTTGACAAAATCGCAACATGTTCTAAAATCTATGCTTTTACACTTTTTTCCTATGTGGGAAGGTTTTTAGCAGAAGAAAGTTCAGATTTTCTACAGAGCAAACATTTAACATGGAAACTAGATTTACGCCATTTCGCTTTGTAACACTATCTTTGCAATGGTAAAATTCATTATCCAACCAACATCAGAACTTTTTTTCATACGCTGAGTGTCTACTTCATATTTTAATTTGCCTTATTTTTTTTCATAACCAAGTGGCACAAGGGAGATACAGTTTATGGTTTCAGTCAATATATTCACAGATTAAACTTCAAATGCCCACTAGTGCTTTACGACCTGAAACCCAAATATCCAACTATAAGAGATGTAGGAAAAACAGATGGGTATTCTACCCAAACCCACAATACACTTTGATGTTTGCTTTGTCTACAAACGTCAGTTTACATTGAAGCTTTAAAGATTGAAGATTGGAACACATTGGTTTAAATTGTATGGAGCAAGAATAAAAGTATTTTTTCCTCAGCATTTTCTTATAGATTTTTCTTCACCCACTTGATCCTGGAATTTTTTGTTCAGTATTTTTTTTTATAGATTTTTCTTAACACACCTGATTCTCCTTCCTTGGTGTCTACGTCAGATATCGACGAATGTGATGATCCTAAGCCACCATGCCAGCAGAAATGTGAAAACAAACCAGGCAGCTACGAGTGTTCCTGTGAAGATGGCTACCAAATCAGCAGCAGCAACAAGAACGAGTGCAAGGGTAAGGAGAGACCTAGATACTTTGTATTGTTAAACGCTCATCCGATAGCTGGTTGTCAGTAGAACTGAATTAAACAAAGAAAGTCATACTTAGAAAAAAAGATATCAACCAATATTGTACATACCAGGCGGTATACAGAAGTAATAAATCTGATCATATCGCAGACATCAATGAATGCCATGTGAGCAGAACTGCAAATCGAAAACATTCACTTCTTATAATGTTTTATGGCCATTCTTAAAGAATATAACATAAACCAGTATTGTACTTCCTTAGGGGTATACAGAAGTACTAAATCTCGTTATCCCGCAGACAACAATGAAATGAACCAAGAAAACTCTCCATGTCGGCAAAACTGCAAAAACAACGAAAGTTTACTTTATATGGTCATTCTTAAACAAGACCATAAACCGATATTGTACCTACTGGGCAGTATACAGAAATAATAAATTTCATTATCCCGCAGATATCAATGAATGCATTACAAAAACTCTGCCATGTTAGCAGAACTTCAAACCAAAGAAAGTTCACTTTTTTTAATGTTTTATGGCCATTCTTATAGAATATAATATAAACCATTATTGCACCTATTGGACGGTATACAGAAGTAATAAATCTCATTATCCTGCAGACATCAACGAATGCACCACGAAGACTCCGCCATGCGAGCAGAACTGCGCAAATAAAGAGGGCGGGTTCGAATGCTCCTGTAGCGACGGTTTCATCCCAAGTCCGCTTGACCCGAATCAGTGTGACGGTAAGGACAGAACTTTTGTCTTTCTCACACCGCTTGATCAGAGCTTGGGCTTGACCAGGAGATCAGAGAAAATTTCTTTGTCTTCTTTGTGATATTGTGTTCATTCAAATCGGAAATGATTGGCGGGGTTGTTAACAGTGATTGTTGATTTAATTGTGCAAACGGGTTTTGTAATACTCAATGTGATGGTGGTATATCATATTGCTCTCTGTACATATCGAACAATCTAAATCCAATTCAATTTTAAGCAAAACAAGCTGATGCTGTGAAACTAATGATATTTATGATTAAGATTATATTGCTCACTATGAACATGCCTCTGGGGATATAAATTCTGTATGTGTATAACCATGCCATTATCATTGAAAAGAACGTTCTCCATGACTCATGAATTTGTGTATAACTCCAACCTTTTTAATTTCAATCTGTCCCTCAGATATCGACGAGTGTGCCAAGGCGGTGCCACCTTGTCAACAGAAATGTGAAAACACCAAGGGAGGTTACGCCTGCTCTTGTGAAGATGGTTTCATGATTAACCCCCTTAACGCTGACGAATGTCTTGGTAAAAACTTTTTTTCTTTACTATTTTTCTCTTTGTTGAAATGAATAAATTCCTATTCTGGTTGAACCATGAGTTAAAAGTATCTATCAAGAATTTCCATTTCTACGCCATTGCTGGATTTCTTTCATTGAAATGGGCTTGCAATAACAACTCCAGAACTTGAGAACATTTACATTTACTTGGTGTTTGAATTTGGACAAAAATATTCAGGATTTTTTAACATTGCTTTGCACATCACAAAAAACTAATATTCACTTCTTTGAGAATGTGTGACTCTGCAATATGGAGTTATTAAAAATTGTTAAATTTGAGAAAACGTTATGCTTGAATATGTTCAGAGAGATGTGTAGAGAGTATCTCAGTCTTATCAATAGCCAAATATTAAGCTGAGACAAAGAGCGATTTGGTGTTGTGGAAATATTCTGTTGAAAATCACTAATTTTGATTTTTTTCAACCTACTTAAAGATCTTTCCCAACTCTCTTAGTAATGCTCAATAATTTCTACCAAAAAAAGAAAAAGACTTGCAAAGCCTAGCGGATATTCATTTTTTGTACCTGTGTGAAAATGAGAGTATAAAATAATAGAATGAGATGTTAACAATTTAGTAACTTATTCTTGCTTAAAAATGTATGATATAATTTTTTCTTAGGCATCAAGGGAAAAGTCAAAATGCTCTAATCAAATCCAATCAGCTGATAATCTATAGTAAGTCATTTCTGCAATGCAATCTATTGTAAGGCATTTCTGCAGTACAACGTATAATTAGACATTTCTCCAGTACAACCTATAGTAAGGCATTTCTGAGGTACAACCTAGAGGAAAGCATTTGTACAGTACAACCTGAAGTAAGGCATTTCTGCAGTACAACCTACAGTAAGGCATTTCTGAGTTATAACCTGCAGTAAGGCATTTGTGGAGTACAACCTACAGTAAGGCCTTTCTGATGTACAACCTATAGTAAGGCGTTTCTGCAGTACAACTTACATGCTTAATATATTCTAACCATTTTCTCCAACCTTCTCAGATGTCAACGAGTGTGATGGGGAGCAGAACCCATGTGAACAGGTCTGTAACAACGGGGAAGGGACATTCGTCTGCTCGTGTCAAGATGGTTATGTAATCAGTGCCGAAGATCCAACCAAATGTGTTGGTGAGTGTTGTCCTTAGTGAGGAAAAAAACGGCCAAAGTTAAACTCAACAGACCTTGTTGAAATGTGTCACCTATGAATAGGGCCTGTGCTTTTTCTTTATTATTCATGCCACTCTGAAAGGCTACTTTTCTGAAATAAAATAGGATGAACTGTCTCCAATTGTAACACAGAGAAGTAACACATTTTCTTGAACACAAAAAAAAAAAAATAATTTCAGAAGGAAAACCCAGCAAACAAATATTTACACTGAGTATATATTATTGCATTGTCAATCTAAATAGCTAAAAATATCTTGATCTACTAAACAAAAGGCAAAAAATTAAAAAAAAGGAGACAAAGCCCTTCACTCAACTTAAGCGAAAAACATTGAAAAATGTGCACCCATCATTTCTAGTTTTGTCTTCAACCCATGCATTTTAAAATCGAATCAGTAGTTAGCTTCTGTCCTCTCTGTTTACGTCAGTTAATCAAAGATTAAAACCGATGTTATAAATAGATGCAGTGGAAGTGGCATTTAAATTTGGCTAGGAAAAAATTCCTGAGAAGCAATTCATTATACTAAAATTTATGATGTATATATATATACAAGTAATAATTGCAGCAAAAACTTAAGAACGTTAATCCCTAACCCTGGTTACCACAAACGATGTCTTCCTTCCCCACCCCCCCCTCCCAAACCTAGATATTGACGAGTGTGAGCAGGACTCCCCATGTGACCAGATCTGTACCAACACCATCGGGAGCTACAAGTGTTCCTGCAACAAGGGCTTTGAGGTCGACCCTGATGACAAGAACAAGTGCAAGGGTACTGATAGTACCATAATAATAGTAAAAAGAGTAATAATAATAATAATAATAATTATAATTATTATTATGATGAAATAAATGGAAATGATGTTTATAAAAGAGCTGAAGGCGCATTACCGAGTGTACAAGCTATGGTAAGAAAATCTATATTAGAAACTTATTTCAAAACATTAATAATAATCAGAGATATTTCAAGGGCAAAATCTTTCAGACCTTGAGGAAAAAAAAGGGAACAATATTCAAATAGGCCAGTTCCCTCCCACTAATGCTATATCTATCGTATACTTTCTGCAATATATCTTGTGGTGAGAAGTTGTGTGATTTGTCCCAGTAAAGTCCACCATTAATGTCTCCCAGTAATGTCCAATAATGCCCCCCAGTAAAGTCCACCAGTAATGTCTACATGTAATGTTCTCCATTAATGTCCACCAGTAATGTTCTCCAAAATATCCACCAGTATTGTCCACCAGTAACGTCCAGTAGTAGTGTCTCCTGTTAATATCCACCAATAATGCCACTCAGTAATGTCCACTAGTAATGCCCTCCCAAAATCTCCCCCCCCTAGTAATGTCCACATGTAATGTCCACCAGTAATGTCCTCCAACGCAGTCCACTAGTAATGTCCACCAGTAGTGTCCCCCAGTAATGTGCAACAGTAATGTCCCCCAACTGACCCTTATCCTGGCTAGATGTGGATGAGTGCAGCGAGCCCCAGCCACCGTGTGAGCAGACTTGCAACAACAAGGTGGGAGACTACGAGTGTGAGTGCTGGGACGGTTACGAGATCAACAAGGATGAGATCACCAGATGTAACGGTATGTTTTTTATCCTGTTTTGCACTTCATAATCTGTAGAATTATTTTCAGCACAGCCTAAGTCTGAACAAGGCTACAGCCTCACTCTAAACAAGTACACAACCTCACTCTGCACAAGGCCACAACCTCATTTTCAACAAGACCACAGTCTCTGTCCAAACTGAAAACCCATGGTATAATGATAATGACATCAAGTCCTTTTTTCTGCCCTCATACTTAGTTTGAGAGTCTAACCTTCATTGATTCCCTTGAGTTAGGCCAGTAGTCTGAGTGGTCTGAATTTCATACATAGTGTGTGTCATTTAATACTGCTCTCAGTGTGCCTTCTTATGTGATTAGGAATCAACTAATACTACTTTCACTGTTGAGACAGAACCGTATGTTATTCATTGTAAGCAATTTTGTTTATAGGTATGTGCCCATTAATAGTCACAGTCTCTCTAAATTTAGCCTCATCTTATCTCTCTCTCTCTCTCTCTCTCTTCTCTCTCTCTCTCTCTCTCTCTCTCTCTCTCTCTCTCTCTCTCTCCCCCTTTCTCTCCCCCTTTCTCTCCTCTTTCTCTCTCTCTCTCTCTCTCTCTCTCTCTCTCTCTCTCTCTCCCCCTTTCTCTCCTCTTTCTCTCTTTCTTTCTCTCTCTCTCTCTCTCTCTCTCTCTCTCTCTCTCTCTCTCTCTCTCTCTCTCTCTCTCTCTCTCTCTCTCTCTCTCTCTCTCTCTCTTTCAATTTATTCTTCTATCTCGCTCTTTCTTGCCTATCCATCTTACCTCTTAACTCTATTCATCTTTTTATATCGATCTGATTATCTATATTTTGATCCATCTATCTACCTATCTATCTATCAATTTAATCGCTTATTTGTCAATCAGTCTATCCATATCTGTTTATGGACCAGTCAGTCTACCTACTCATTATCAGTTTATTATTGAATCTCACGGTGTAAGAAATTGCTAACCTTAAACACAAGCAATGCACAAATAACTTTTGACTCTAACCTTTAACATTGCCGTTAACTCACCAGACATCGACGAGTGTGGTCTGCCTGAGCCACCGTGCCAACAAGAGTGTGCCAACAAACCAGGCACCTACAAGTGTGCCTGTAGGGAAGGTTACGAGGTTGATCCCGAGGATCCAAACAAATGCAAAGGTAAGTTCATTGTTAAACATACAGGTGATTTTTATGTACACACCTTTTTTCTGCTCATCTTGAAATTTTGTGGGAGATTATGTGTATGTTAGGAGAAGAGAAAAGTATATTTGAGAGAGGGGGTTAAATGTTTTTCTGCACATTCTTTTATCATGATTACCATTCTCTTCTCTTTTTTTACTAACATGATCAGATTAGTATGATGCTGATTCTGTCAAAAAATTCCTCTACACACAGATGCCTGAACTCACAGGTACTCACAAACACTCTTACACCCTTGGGTAAACCTATTTAAACATGAGTTTTTGAAGGAAGAGAATAATCAAAAGCTATTTTAAGACACGCTAAACAATAATTATTGCGAGTGCAGCTGTACCAAAGATAGCTCTTTGACTTTCTTTAAGGTTCTACCATGTAATGGTCATAAACCCACCTGACCATAGTTTCAGCACAACTCATGTGTTGGTCACTCTCTCCTCCCAGACATTGATGAATGCGCCGTGCCCCATCACCCGTGCGCCCAGATCTGTACCAACTCTGAGGGATCCTTCACCTGCTCTTGTGAAAATGGCTACATGGTGAACCCAGACGACCCAACTCAGTGCATAGGTCGGCGAGAGAGACAAACAAAAAAATTGCTTAAATTATATCTGAAGTTTTCCTTATGATTTTCATGTCGACTTAAAAGTGAATGTGTTAGCTAGCTTTCCTTATTTTTTAAAATTAATTATTAAGCTAATACACTGCAATAAACGCATAAAAAATGTAAGAGATAACCGTTTAAATTATGTTATGCTTTTGTCGATTCTTACTTGAAAATCTGGTGAAATTTTTCCAGACATCGACGAATGCGGCCAGACCAACGACTGTGAGCAGTTGTGTACAAACATCGAGGGGGGTTATGAGTGTTCATGCAAACCTGGTTACAAAATCAACAAGGATGATCCCAAGAAATGTGATGGTAGGTCTGGTGTTCACTTCCTGGTAACCTACTCATTTTTAGGCTGTTGCTGTTTAAACTGGATCAGCTAATGAAATTTGAAAAAGAGACAGGCTTGGGGAAGGGGGTTGATGTAATTTTTACCAATATCTGAGAATTATAAAGTAATCGACTTATGCCCTTGACCTCTTCTACTTTCATATGATAAAAATTCACGACAGCCCAAAAACACAATGGTCGCCTGAAGCCTCTGTATAAATCACTCCCACCTCTCCCCCCAAAATAACCTGATGGTTGTACATTTTTATTAAATCTATTCAAAGTTGGATGGTTGGTGAACTAAAGCTATGTACTTACGTTTTTTGCAATTTGCTTGTTTCAAATTTGCAGATTCCAAATTTTTTTTGCAATTTGATCACTCTCTATGAACCCGCTTTAGATGTCCCAATTACAATTAAAAAAACAGTATAGTTTTTTTTCTAGGCTTCTAACAGTGCTTAGTTTCTGTAGGAATCTGCAATTCATGAAGTCACAGTCCTTTTTATTCAAATTATTTCAAAGTAAAATATGTATGAAGATTGAATTGTAAATTAAAAAAGTGGTTTGTTAAGCATTTATTGTCTTTACAACAACCATAGCCTGTTTTGCAAATTGATATTACTTTTCTTAAAATCTACATTGTTGCTCTGCTATAAGGACATTATTGTTTGATAAAGAGGGGTGAGAGTGAGGAGAAGTAAGTGATGTAAGACATCTTGTAATATACTAATGTAGAATCTTAGCAATCCTTTATCAATTGTAGCAATTTCTGAGTATGTGCAATAATAAGTGTATAATATTTAGTGTGGCATGGCATCATTTTATTAGATTTACTTCAGTGTCAAAGCTAAAGTCATTGACAAACTACAAATTGAAAAATCATTGATCAGAAAGAAAAAAAAAAACAACAAGATCACATTAGTAAGAGAAGGAAAACTACCTCATCATTGCCCTCTATGCGGTCATTAGAGTATTGAAAACCTCCTATTCTCTGTCCAGACGTTAATGAGTGTGAGGGTCCTGGAAAGGTATGCCACCAGATCTGTACCAACACAGAGGGAAGTTATGTGTGTTCCTGTGAGGACGGTTACATCATCAGTCCTGTTGACCCCACCCAATGTGACGGTACTTTACAATGCTTCATTTTTTGGTTACATCTGATCTTATAACAGCTGAAGCATTTGTCACACCTAGTCTTAAATCAGCTGAAGCACTTTGGTTACATCTAGTCTTACGTCAGCTGAAGCACTTTACTTACATCTAATCTTACCACATAGGCTGTAGATATACTGAAAACATGACAGCTATGGTTACATTTTTGTGGATTATTATCTTTTAATGCTTTCAAGGAAATCCAGTTGGGTTTTCCAGCCATCGGCGAGCTTTTTAACGTCCAACCGAATGTCAGAGGCTCTGAATATTATTTTGCTAAACCTTATACTCTATGTCCCTATAGTTTTTAAATAATAAATCTTCAGGGTACATTTATTTCTAGGGCTTTATGCCATTATGATCTAGATATTGGCAGAAGTGGGTTATGCTAATCAAGGAAATTGACTAATTTTGTATTTTCCCAATCTGTTTTTAGATCATTTTAAACGCTTACTAGAAAGCTGTGAATTTTCGCATTAAGCCTATAACAGTGCACTGCATTGCAGGAATTCTCAGCCACTTAGTTATTTAAACCTACATGATAATGAATGTTTTTAAAAAAAATCTGTAAGTAAATTTGGATTTTACACAATTAGTTAACTATTCCTACTCATTTCAGGTTGTTGGTATAAGTTTCGTTGTACAATATCTAGATTATCTACAATCTCTGTCTGGTGTTTCTCTCTGTCTAGATATCAACGAGTGTGACCAGCTCCAACCATGCGAGCACATCTGTACCAACATCCTTGGAGGTTTTGAGTGCTCCTGTGATCCAGGGTACACTGTGTCCCCCACAGACAACACCAAATGTGAAGGTCAGTCTGTAAAGTTATCCTGATCGTCTGAATGATTCCTACAAGCCGTGTCTACACGCGACCTCTTCTTCATAGTTCATGGACTTTCATTGTCTTTCCAGCACTTGGCAATAAACTTAACTGTGGCCTTTGTAAGCGGTATAACACTTGACTCAAATGAAGAGGTTTTTTGTTATTACTGTGAATCCATGAATTTGCCCTGAATCAATGAGGAATGGGATAAAGGCCAATTTGCTTTGTATAATGTATATCTATATTTGATCATTTACTAATTAAAGTTCGATTTCAAGTAAACAAACCAAAATTTGGTTTCAGACTCAACTATCTTCTTAAGAAAAAAATATTTACAGTTTTTTTAAGTAAACACTACAATATTTTTCCTGCAAAGGGCACAAATTGCCCAGATATGTACTAGATGGAATGTTATTTTAATCGTGTGTTCAGGTCTGCAGCAACAATTTGCTCACTTTTCCTACTCGGATATCGATCACTTAAAATAGGTAATTCCAATCTGACTATGCCAATCCAGTTTGGCATTCCACCCGTCACAGTCCTTGGACCAGTTCTTAAGATAATAAATATATTTATTGTTATTATAATTCTTCTTCTTCTTATTCTTCTTATTTTTATTATTGTTGTTGTTGTTGTTATCATCTCATCATCATTATTATAATTATTATTATTATAATATATTAACCCCCAGATATTGACGAATGCGCTAATGATGTGCAGCCGTGTGAGCAGATCTGCACCAACAAAGCCGGGGGTTTTGACTGTTCTTGTAAGGAGGGGTATGCAGTCTCACCTCTGAACCCTACCCAATGTCAAGGTACATCTGTAATTGACATACCAATCCATAACAGACAGTCTAACCTTGTATATTTATTATGCTGATATAGTGAATCCACTCTGAAGGAATCTCGAGCTTTCCTAGCATTACTGCAAGTAGAGCAGTTATTGTTGTAGTTGTATTGAATGAATCTGTCTCTCATTGGGTTTTCATTATTCTTCAAAGACTTGTTGTGTTAAAGCATTTAACATTTGATATTAATGCCTAGGCAGGATACTGGAGTGTAAAGAATATTTGCTTGAAGTACTTTGTATAAACAACTTGGATAATCATTTATGTCATACCTCAGTAGCATCAATCTGGCAAAATGGTAGATTACCAATGAATATGTGCATTATTGATTTTTTATCCTTTACCTAATGGTATGAATAAATCCCAATCATTTCCCTTACTCTTTCAATCAATGGGCATTCCCTGGAATGATTTGGGTATATAGGTATTAAAAGAGGTAGCATAAAACCTTAGAGTCTTAAAATGAACATGCATCTAATTCTATATATCTAAGTCAAATGAATGGAACTAAAGAAATTTAAAATGATGCCTTGTCCATACCTGCCTAGTATTACGGAAAATCCGTAATCATTACGGAAAACCAGTTCCGATTACGGAATTACGGAAACTTCTTTGTTATTACGGTTTTTGCATAGTAGGCAAGTACAGCTGAACAAAGTTATAGAAAAAAAAAAAAAAAAAAAACCAAACAAAAAAGAAAACAACAAACAAAAAAAAAAACAACAAAAAACTAAAACTCTCGTCTCTTGCGCGGGGCACGCTTTATGAAGGGGACTAGGCTAGATCTAGATCTAGGCCTACATCGGAGATCGCCGGCGCGCGCTATGCCTTGCAAATTATGCAATGCGGTAGGGTATCGCGGAGGACCATGATCGCCATGCAGATCTAATTTCGTCTCTTAAGCATGGGCAACCTCAACTGATTTTGGTGAACGCAGTCTTGAGCATCCGGTGTTCTTGAAACTTATGAGACATGCGAAATGTGGGGCTTTACTAGATCTTTGTCCTAGGCGGTCACAAAAACGTGGGCTAGAAAGGTGGACTGGAAGTGGAAGGGTGGACTAGAACATTTTTGAGCAGGGAATGAGAGGGGAGTACAGTATGTGTAGGCCTCGATGCCTTACCTGATTGCCAGCTTAGCATTGATTTTGGTTAACACAATAGCACTGGCTGAGCTTAGGAGATGATGAACATTTTATATTTACTTAAAAAGTGAACGTAGATCTAGATTTTCGTCTATTTCACACTTTGGACCTGGCATTGGCCTTAATTTGAAACCTACTCTTTGTCTTACAGATTTTACATCCAAATTACAGATTTTTTAATTGTGGATTACTGAATTCAGTATATTGAACTAGGCAGGTATGCTTGTCTCTTTCTCCTGTTACTATGACAGATAAAAATAATCTTGTGTTGTACAACCCCAACCATATAAACTGTACAAATTTATATTACAGTCCTTGACTCAATGTCTTTAGGTCTACGTTTGAAACATCAACATTAAGTATTCTCCAACTCGTTGCTGTCTTCACCTCTTGTCTCAAAGTGACCTTAATGAGGAAAGCATAGTATTTTCTTTTACCTGAAAACCTTCTCTCTCCCAATGCCCAAACTCATCAGATATTGACGAGTGTGCCGGCAATCGTAACCCTTGTGATCAGATCTGTATCAACAAAGATGGCTCTGTAGAATGTGCCTGTGAGGACGGCTTCATTGTGGATCCAAACGACCCCAACCTGTGTCAGGGTAAGTTGAAAGCTCTTGAACGGACTGGAACTATACTGGAAGCAAACCCATACACCCTCGAGATACACACTATTAAACATTCCCACAATACCTCTCTATTTGTATTTCCAGTGATAAGAGAAACGTGTGTGCTACATTTAAAGCTCTAAAGTTGATCAAAACCTGTATGATTATATTTCTTATCTCTCTGTCACAAAGCATTCCTAAAGTTTGGTGAAACGATATTTCTGTGCCTCTTGTCGGGTACTCTTTTTAGACTTTAATGAATGGAAGGAAATGTATTCAAGGAGTTTCTTTTTAAGTACTCAAAGCCACGTATGGAGTATCAAGGACATAAACCTGTATCGCCTGATCCAAAACGTGTGTGTCTAGAAGCATAACTACAAGACATTAATCGTAGCTGTTTGAACCCATGCTTGCAAAGCCTGTCATATCTCAGGAATTGCTTGAGTTCTTTATATTTTGTAATATTCCAAGAAACTTGTATAACAATGTCACATGTATTGTTAATGACTGGATCCTTTAGACTTTCTTTTTGAAACGCATAGTCTTAGATCAAAACTGCAATAGATTAAGATTAAACTCTGGATGGAGATATAAACGTGGCTTGAAACAAAAAAGTGAGTGTATTGAGATTGTGATGAAAGTGTTCTACATGTCTGTACGTTTTGTATTGAATTGCCCAAGTCTAAGTAAATTAGTAAGAAACTATGAGCACAATTACGCTCTGTATTCATTAAGTCAATCTTTTTTACGTATTAAAGGATTTCAGTATATTGAAACGCTCTGTCTTCCCTGCCAGATATTGATGAGTGCCAGACGATAAAACCGTGTGACCATATCTGTGTAAACAAAGCAGGCAGTTATCAGTGCACATGCAGGGAGGGCTACGTGCTAGACCCCCTCGATCCTGACAAGTGTATTGGTAAGATCTGACGTGGAAAGTTAGGCAACTGGGGAGAAATCTAAACTAGTAACATTTAAATGAATATGATATATATTTAGAAACAGAGAAAGAAAAAAGAAAGGAGAGAGGGCGAGGGGAGGGGGGGGGAGAGAGAGAGAGAGAGAGAGAGGTATTGTACCCAATAAAAGTCTTTTTGAGAGCATCTGGGCAGCAAATGGCACATTGTCACAAAGAATAATAAGTCATAGACAAACCATAATGTGCATCATTACATCTCTTCATCGGGAAAATAAAAACAAAGTTAAAGCAGGTTAAGAGTTTTAAAAAAGAAGTGTCACAAATGAATAAAAACACCTGTCTGAAACTCCTGGAAGATAGGCATAACTTACTCAGCCACCCTTACTTTCCTCATTCTCCCTGCAATTGATAAAAATTCTTACAATCTTTCATTACCTTCACCATTGTACCCTATGACTTGTGTACAATTATAAATGCGTTGATATTATAAGACACTACAAAAATCTGAACAATCATAATTACAATAGAAAATAAGACACAATGCGCACATCTGTTCTATTAAGTCCATGGCTTGGTTCTTCCAACTATCAAATTGGGTTCAAACAATAAGTAATAATAAAGATACACAACAAGTCAAGTTAACTTAAAGGACTATTGTTTGCAGGTAGAAATGAAGTGTCTTAATTCTAGAAATGATCTGCCTGTAGACTCCATCATGACGAATTGGTGATAATGCACCAAAGCACAAAGATGTCAGATCCTTGAAAGTTATACGCCACAGCAGATAAAACTTGTGCATTTTTTATTTACATACTAATAGATTGCATGGGTTGGATTGATTTATTATAGGGAATGCGATTTCACAGAGTAATGTTCCTTTGTTCAAAGTCATGAATTTTTTTTTAATCAATCAAAAGTAATTTAAAGATCTTAGCAGAACTAAATAATTTTGTTACATGTTTTCTTTTTTGTTCAGCTTCAAATTTTACACCAATGTACATTATTTCACATATGTTAACGCTTGATAGGTTAATGACAACTTAAAGTAGAGCTGATTAGTTCCAACTAGGTAGCATAGCTCTTTGTGAAATGACATCCCCTTTATTATATCTTGTGTAGCTCTATAGCAATGCACTACAGTATGAGTTATTATACCATATATTACTCACCCCTTCCTTTCCAGACTTCAACGAGTGTGACGTGCAGCCCCCACTCTGCTCCCAAATCTGCACCAACACTCCTGGCAGCTGTAAATGTTCCTGTCGACCTGGATTCACAGTGGATCCAGATAATCCCACAAAGTGCAGAGGTTAGTGACAAAAACACTTCTGTGTTTTGTAGCGTATGTTTCCCGCTCCTTTTGATTTCCACAGTTTTGCTTAATGTAAAAGCTTTTTGAGTCCAATGCTGATTTAACTGATATTTCAGTCATTTTCTATAGTCTCCATGCCATAACTAAAACTTTCGCTGATCAGTAAAAACAAAGTCAATTTTTAGATTAAGGCTGCTTGAAAATGCCTGTACATCAATTTTCATCAGTATAAACGTCAATGAAAAATGCATTTTGAGTGTCTATGGGCTTGGCTTGTTTTGCTCTAAATTTCAAGCAAAATGTCACAAAATGTTGCGTCTTGTAGATGTACAACCTGCAAGATCTCATGACTGCATGAGAAAGCATCCAAAATTCAATAATTGCACAGTATGAACTCATTGTGTGAATACTATTTAAAACAGCTCCAGGAGAAGAAAGCCTGCTGTTTCTAAATCTTGTAAAACAAGATGTCTATCTGTTATATCCTGCCATAGTTATGAGATCTTATATTGCTCTAGAAACAAATAGCATTGGAAAAAGGGATGAAAAAAAATGAAAAGGGGCAGGCAGCGGAAAAAAATAAATAGAGATAATAACCAACTTCAGAATGCTCTCACTTTTTTACCTTTAGATAATAATGAGTGTGAAGCCCAGACCCCACCATGTGATCAGGATGTTTCCCTTTATTACCTTAAGATAATAATGAGTATCAAGCCCAGACCCCCACCATGTGATCGGGATGTTTCCCTTTATTACCTTTAGATACTAATGAGTGTGAAGCCCAGACCCCCACCATGTGATCAGGATGTTTCCCTTTATTACCTTTAGATACTAATGAGTGTGAAGCCCAGACCCCACCGTGTGACCAGATCTGCACCAACAATGACGGAGGATATGAATGTAGCTGTGAAGACGGATATGAACTTGATCTTACTGCCAACACATGTGTCGGTAAGTGTGTCTTTCTCTTCTGAAATATATGTTGTCAATAATTTCAGCAGCTTGGAATTCAGGTAGAACAAGCTGTATTTATTTTTTGAATCCATTGATTTAGAAGGGTGTTTTCCATACCTTAAATGGATTTGTGAACTAAGTAGTGATTTTGATGATGTTATGGCCTCGACTGACTCTCACTGGTTCTTTTTTTTTATTATCGCTTCCCTTTTTAAAATTAATTTTGATTGTAATTTTAAACAATGTCGATGTCATACCATACATATATTCTTATTTCTTCTAGCCTTTTTGCTATAAAACAAAGTTATTCTGCTACCCTGCAAACTTTCAATAATTTTTTTTTGTTCATTGTTGGTATCAAATATGATTTTAAGACCTATTTTTTTTGTAACCTTCAGGTGTGAATGAGTGTGAACTCAACCCCCCACCTTGTGAGCAGATCTGTGAGGACAGGACTCCACTTTACAGATGTTCTTGTGAACCAGGCTATGTGGTGAGCTCTGACGATCCCACAAAGTGCGAAGAAGGTAGGCTTGGTGCTTTTGACCTCAAATAATATGTGTAGTAATTATATCTCCCCACCCCACCCCCCCCTCGGACAGATCACAGTAGCGACCATCCTATGAGACCCTGACCACTCCTATGCCACTAATAATATATTTATCAATGTTGTTTTTGAAATGCTCATTTTTGTATCAGGTTGACTCCGGGAATTTCTGCCAGTGCCTTGAAAGCATAATCCAAAGAGATGCAGTTATTTGCACAGCTCTTGCGTATTATTATGCCTTTTTAAGTAGTTATTTTCTATTTATGTTCCTTATTGTGCAATTCTCGCAATGTCATGTCACCAGAGGTAGACGGACTGAAGTGCCAAAAGTTAGACAAGATTAAAGCGTTCAAAAAATGAGAGGTTCATACACACAGACATGAATTATCTGCATTTCCTAAGTTACAAAATGGCGAGAACAAGAAGCAATATTGTAACAATTTTGTGTAAAATGTGATTACTACATGAAGGAAAGAGCACTTTTGCCCCAGCCTATGTTTTAAACCGTTTTGACTGAAACATGACCGAGGATTTCTGGCCGTCTTCTTTGTTTTCCTATAATCTCTCCCCTCTCTTCTTCTCTCTCCCTCTTTCTTTTCTTCCTCTCTCTCCCTCCCTCCCCATCCCTCCCCTCTCTCTCTCTCTCTCTCTCTCTCTCTCTCTCTCTCTCTCTCTCTCTCTCTCTCCCTTGTTTCCAGTCGAGATCTGCAGCGAGAAGGGCGACGTGATTCTAGTGATAGACTCCTCCAGCAGTATCGGGGAAGAGAACTTCGCCAAGCATGTCACCTTCATCCAGGACTTTGTAGAAGACTTTGAGCTCGGCAACAACTTTAGGTTCGCAGCCATCGTTTATGGTTACAGCGCCAAGAAACTGTTTGACCTGAAAGACTACACTACACATGATGCCCTGAAAGCTGTAGGTTCTCTTTTCACCTTTTCCACCTACCTGTAAATAGACTGGGTAAAGCATTTTTAACAAGCTTTTCCCTTTCAACATACATCTAATAGGAGCCATGAGTTTCTGAGAGAGATGGAAATCTCTGAGACTTTAATCTGTGTATTTCTACCGTATGGATAATTCTATATTTTCATTTCATTCTATTTCTATATGTGTTGTTCTTTCATTTACATTTTTTTAATCATAACGGTTCAGTCACTTATATTCTTGAGTTGTTTTTCACAAACGTAGTCCTTGGTTTACAATGACTGTGTCAGTATATTATGTGTGGTGGTATATAATCACTTTAGAGCTTGTCGTGAAGAGTCTACTTACTTCTATTACTTCAATATCTTTCAAAATGCCAATCTGAGGCAGGCAGTAAAGCTCACAGTAAGAGAAGCTCCATGTCAAAACCTAGCATAGAGAAAGCAAGAATTTGCTCTACATTTTTTTTTTGGATGCCACTGCTCTATAAATCACTATGACCTTAAGGTAGATTTTTATAAGGGTATTTTGTATGATGTTGCGTTTAAAGTGTGTCTAACCTGCAGTATTATTTATTTTGCTAGCTGTTCACCACTCTCTTGTGGCTGATGCCGTTTCTTCATTTTCCTTCTCTTTTTTTCCTCAATTTTCTAGAGTTTAATATCGAATTTGGTCCCTTTTTGCTTTTATTCTATGTCACTGCTTGAATCTTTCCTTTTTTCTCTGACGGCCAACTTCCATACTATACATGTGTTTCATCTGACTTATCAGTTTCATTAGATTTATTTTAAGATGTTTAGAGGTTGAAGTGACCATGGTAACAAATCTTGCCTACCAGGTTTTCTAGGATATTCGCTTTGCAAGCTAGAGACTTTAAAGCCATTTATGACCTGCAGTTTGTGCTGAATGGAGTTTATTTTTATGTAGAAAATAGGCCTGGTGTCTTTAAGTATGGAAAGACGTCTATAACAAAAGTATTCAGAAAACCCACAATGCTTATTAAAGAGAAAACCATGGTGGTGCCATCTGTCAGGGGTCTCTCTTACAATCAAGGGTATTTGATGTTAAATCATATCAGACACTTCGCTCAGTTTTGTTCTTTTGAGATTTAACATCTCGGGATGAGGTGCCATCAACTGCAGGGCACTAAAGTTTGAAATGCAAGCAAGCATTGAACAAGGCATTATTACTAAGAATTTAACTCCAACTTCTACCTGGCTAGAGATAAATCTCCTTCGTTATCTTGTCAACGGCTTGGTGTCGCCTTTAAAAGAAGAATAATATAACTGAAGTTGGCATGCTGCTTAATCAAATACCTAGCAAAGCAACCAAATCCACACTGCAATCTCTACCCCTGACACCCCTGTATCTTGGTATCCCCAGGCAATAGCTAAGGCCCCGTACATGGCCAGCTCCACATGGACCAGCAAGGCTCTTAGCCTCATCATGTCAGACAACATGTTCTCCCCAGCCAATGGCGGACGAGACGATGTGGTGGATGTTGTGGTGCTCTTCACTGATGGAAGATCAACTAATGGCCTCTACAGTACGTGAAAAGTAGCTGACACAGGGAAAGAAAAAAAATTTGATAAAAGAATTATTATAGTTGAAAGAGGGTTCTTCTTTGAGTAAAAGGAGTCAAACCAGCATGACCTTATAACCACTTTCAAGGTTGGGATAAAGTAAGACCTTAATAAATAGAATTGTGGAATAAAAAAAAAAGTATGAGCATCTTCCACACTGAATTTGTATGTTTGAGTGGTTGCATGTGTGTGGGTGTTCGTTTTGCCATGTTTGCCCCTATAATTGCGGTCTCATCTCTAAACCGGAGATTGTTACTTGGTTTTACGAGTTGAAATGCTTTCACATTTTATTTCATAAAAATAACTTGGATGTTTGGTTTTCATCAGATCTTCATAATAATTTAAGTTTTTTAGCCACTTGCATCTCATGTAGTCTTTAGCCTGGATAGTGTGCATGTGTTGTCCCAATGATGACAGTTTATAACTGATTAGAAATTTCTGTATTCTTATTGGATGTAAACTCTAGTCATAATGATTCTGACTCTCACCATGCTGGTAAAGTCTTTATGCAGGGTTCACTTAACTGAAATTGCTCTCTTTGTGAATACTGGTTAAAGAGCAAACTGGAGAGAGTCTGGTTTATCTTTAAATAGATCACTCATGGGAGTAGGACCTAAGAGACGGGACACCTTCTCAAGCATGACTGGAACTTACTCCTAAATAGGGTTGAGTATACTTGAAGAATCAAGCCTTATCTGAACTACAAAACCAACAAAATAACCTCTTATTGTCCTAAACCCATAAAGTCACTGTTCATGGCAGAGCGGGCTGTAAACCAGTTCAATGAGCTTACCAATACGTTGTGTGTATCTGCAGCCATCCAAGAGGCTTACAAACTGAAGCAGAAGGGTGTCCAGATCATCACTGTCGGTATCGGTAACGATGTGTCGGTGGACGAGCTGGAGGCAGTTGCAAACATCCCCAAGAACGTGTTCAGGGCCCTCAACTACGATCTGCTCAACTACGTCGAGCAGTCGGTGGCCACCAGGACTTGCCAAGGTGAGAGCATCAGGGAACATCGTGTACTGGATTCTGGAGATGTTTGACATTTGCTAAACGCCATGTCTGAAATATCATTTTTGTTATACTAATGTAAAAATCTATAGCGAGCAATTCAAAGTAAGGGCAAGGAATTTCTGAGCTAATATTTTTATTTTCTTTTTTGATTCTGTGACTTGTCTCATTTCCATTTTAACTTCATAAATCCATTGCAACTTTTTTTTTTGTTCATGTTGTAAACTTATCTGTAAAACTATTTCACAGCGTTTATGGTCATCCCTCCTTGTTTTGATATGTCAAAAAGATGCCCTTTCCTCGAAAACGCTTGGCACTTTCAAGGTTGTTTGAAACAGAGAAGAGCTTAGCATATTTTATCTAAACTTTTGAGCCTGCTTGTAAATGATGTGTTTTTGTTTGGGAATGATTTGCCTCAAAAATATGAAAAAAGGTTTCCTTATTACTTGATGTTCTGGCTGTTTGCAGTACCCATTTCTTCTGATTAAACTATTTACTTTACTGGAGAAATGCAGTGAAGGCGGCATGAGCTAAATCTATGAGTGTTAATATGAAATTTTTTTTTTCTTTCCACAGTCCCACGAGAGTTTGGTAAGTAAATTTGACTTAAAAACATATTCTCACATGCTAGAAGTGTTCTTGTGAAGAACACTTTAAAAGTTAAAAGCAATCACTCTGAAAAACAGAGAGAGAGAAGGAGAGAGAGATGGAGGGAGGGGTAAATTGGGAGAGGAAGGAGAGAGAGACATGAGGAGGAGGAGGAGGAGGAGGGAGGGGGTGGACAGAGAAAAAGACAACGATAAGAAGAGACTTTTGCTGTGAGACCTAGACCGTGAAGAAAGGAGAAGAGTGAGAATGGAACAATAAACACAGAAATAAAAGGATGAATGGAGAAGTAGAAGAGCTTGGAGAGAAGAACATGGAGGGTGGGGGCCACAACAGATTCTGACATTGATATTTAAACATAATAATAAAAATAGTAATAATAATAATAATAATAATGATGATGAGGATAATAATAACTCTTTATACATAATCAAGTAAGTTTTTATTGCTTTACATTTAAGCTACAATATTTTTCTCTCTGAGAATTCAGATATTGGTGTGTCAAAATATTAGATATACTCTATAATACAATGACATACAAACATTTGTGATTTGTTACCAGTATTTTAATTTGACACTCTGTTTCTTAACAAAAGGAGGTGATTAATAACTGTCATTTTTTTTTCTATAGCATCAAGAAAAGTCTGAGAAAGTATTTACCCATCATTTTCATCAAGTTCAATTGATGGCGAACGACCTCAAGAAGAGAAATATGTTTTAATTTCAGGGTTTTGTTCATATAAACTCTGTTTTATATTTTAAAATAAACTTGCGAGGTGCCAAAAATACTATGGAGTGTGAACACTTTCTTAGTCATTGCTAAATTTATGTTGTTTTGAAAATTTTGTGAATGTTTGAATGTTGTGTTTGTTTTTAAATGGTATCTTCTCTAGGCATTATTTGATCACAAAGTTTTCTATTCTGTGTCCCAAAATTTATCTTTTCAAAGACACTTATCTTCCCTTTATATCAAATTTATTTTTTCTGAAACATTTTGTACTGGTATTAGCGGTTTTTTTTATCCACTCTCTTAAAAGAGTAACCTAAAGCACTCAATGGCACATTATGACTGAAATTGAGATTTTTGCTCTTGCATCATAATGGTACTTGAGACCTTTGTCTTTTCATACAATGTAAATTTTTTCGTTATTACAATCTTGAAGACTAAATACATGTATTCTTTTATAAAAAAAAAATTTACACCATAACAATAATAATACACTACCCTTATCGGTCACACATTCAAAAAAGACAAAACAATAGTGGTCCTTGACCTAGATTTTTTTCATCGAGATTAAGTATTTATCATCACCCAGTACCTTAAACGCACCACAAATTCAACACAGTGTTAATTCGTTGTGGTTTTTAAGACGATAAAATAACATGAACTTTATCCCTGCCATTAACGTGAACGGTTTGAAACAGGCTTGCCCGAGGGATTCCCCATAATGGCAGACAGACTCGACAATATTTTTAAAGGGTCATTTTATTTTTTAAAAATGTTAAAATCGAAGTGTAATTGTCAAAGAAATTCATATTATAGACAGCAATTCTAATTAAAAATGATCAATCATAAAGATAAAAAATATTTAGATATCGATCCAACAACCAATAGGAGTAACCATTAATTTAATTAAAAATATAACTGACATAATGAACGTCCGCTTAGTAGGGTAATACATTTAGAGAGATTTAGAGATGATAAACAAAAAAAGAAATGCTATCTAATACCAGAGAAGAGAAAGGCATGAAGTAATTCTCTCATAATTTTGTGATCTTGCTCTCGTGTAAAAAATCTGGTGGTTATGAAGTCATACCCAAAAACAATCAACAGAGATCTGATGAATAAGTTTGGCACCTCATCCACACAGCTCAACTATTCAAAACATAAATTATGTGGTTCAGATGTGCATTCTTCAGAGTCCACTAACAAAAAGAATGAAAATATGGATATGCTCTGTTGAAATCTGGAATATCAACATTAAAATTACTTTAAAAAAACCATAACAAATATTGTGAAGATAAAAACAAAGCAATGAAAGGAATAACACTATTACTAGTATTAGACATCTAATCATGTGACTGGAAAGCTCCTTGTAGATTGATAGACATAAGGCGTGTCACTTATCAAATAGAATAAACTTTCATGCTTGAATTACAATGTAAAAGAGCATACAGAAATCTGCATAAGGTCAATATCACAAAGAGCCTTGCACTGACATAGTTTTCATTGTTATAGATATTTATGATCTTAGAAATGGTATAAAAGAAACGACACATCTTTGATTCAGCTCCAGAGACATACACAAAGTTGGAATTTATTCACGGGCAGCCTACAAGAAAATGCAGTCAATAGAGTAGTGGACTGCCTATAGAGAGGTCTCTAGTTCAAGCCCTCACTGGGACATTCTGATGTAAGAGATAAAAACCTTCATCAAATTAATATCATCTGTCCCTGTCATGTGGAAGATAAACCATATTAGGTAATTTATTATATGGAAACTCATGGGACATAGATGTAATCCTCAAGAAAAAAAAAAATAAAGGGCACCTTTCGAGGCCCATATCCCCAAAAATTAGGTTTACTCATAACTTTTTAGATTCTTTTTTAATGTTGTCTTTACCTGCGGTGAATGTAAGAAAAATGATGTAAAGAACACTATAAACATTGTTTAAAAGGCACTGACTACTGGCATCACTTAGAGTAGGCTCTGCTGTTTGTATTGGCTTTGGTTGAGGTAACTAAGAATAAAACTGCTGAATGACAGCTCTTTGGAAAAGATATGAGAAAAAGAAAAATGAGATCTCATGTACAAAAAAATGTCATATGTAAATTGAAAGAATAGAGATATATAATAAAAAAAAAAAAGATGGGGAGCTTTTTTTTTTACTTTTATATCTTTTTCTTTTTCTTTGTAACTTCCTTTCTTCCTTTTCTTCTTCTCCATCTCAATTTTTCTTCTCCATCTGCCTCTTCTTCTTCAAGTTCTTTTTCCTCTTCCTCTAATACTGTCTCTTGTGATTTTTCTTTATCCCCTTTTTCATTTTCATTTTTTTTTCTGACTACTCTTTCACTTTATTTGTCTCTCTCTCTCTCGTACGTTCATAGTAAAACTTTTCTACACTGTACAAATGAAGTTTACACATAAAAGATATAGGAATTTGATTTTCTGTATAAAACCACCTTTCATTTCTCCATGGACGTGCAGAGTGGGCTCTTCACTAGACTTGCCTATATGCAAAATCCATTTTTGTCTTAAACCAAAGAAAAAAGGACTTACTTCACTCAAAGTCTATGGAGATCAGACTAGTTCACTCGCAATCAGAATCAGCGGAAATTTTACGACATAACACTTGCTTTCATAGCCTGATTCTGACTGAGAAAAAAATCATAAATTCAACCTGGTATTTTTTTTTTCAAAATCTAAGCGTCAAATCCGTGTTCCCTAAGTTTAGCCCTTTGCGCCCAGATCAGAAACCAATCTCCAACCCACTCGGGCAAGAATGAGAACGGTACAAAAAGAAGCCTGGCATCCCATCCCACGACGTATCGAGGTCTGGGAAACCTGGAAGTCAGAGCGTCCATGTAGGCGTCCACCACATTCCCGGTGTTCTTGGAACTCAACTCAAACGTGGAAGCAACCAGCGCCTTCCAGCGGTCCGTGAAGCTCTCCCCTCCGTATGCCTGTTTCACCTCTGGACTGGCTCTAAGGTAAGCTTTATCAAGCCTTTCTCCCAATACCTCTGGGTTGATCAAAGGCGTCCGGTGATATCCTGGTTCTAGCAAGCTGACTTTCACGCCAAACGGCGCCATCTCGCGTCTTAAGACGTCAGAAAACGCCTCCATACCGAACTTGGAGGCCGTGTACGGTCCAGGGGCCGCAGCACAGCGTCCCATCACAGACCCGATACTGACCACTCGGCCCTTGGACTGGCGGAGCAAGGGCAGGAAGACTCTGGTCACTTCTGCTGGACCCAACAGGTTCACTTGACACGCCTCCAGCCACTCTTGATATGTGCACATCTCCATTGGAGCGATCTGTCCCCCTACACCGGCGTTATTCACCACAGCCCAAAGAGCTAGAAAATTGGACAAAAAAAAACCCAATCAAGATTTATGACACGTATCTCAAGGACAATATGGTTTGGAAGAAACGAGGAAGTTTCTAATCTCATCGAATAGTTACCATGCTAAAATTATGCTCTTTTCTATAAGGATTTTGATCAATAAACTATTTATCTAATTAACAAAGTGTCGGGCAAGCAATTGGAAATACTGGTACATTTTATTTTGTATGCTCGTGAACTTGTGAATGATTTCGACATTCCATCTAAAGAACTAATAACATTTCTTCCCTTTCAAAAGTCTAGATCTCATTTCCCGATTTCTTCACTTATTCTTAGTATATAACGAATGATGAAGCAGAGGTGGTATCAATAGAGAGAAAAAGTGCGATGTCACTTATGGTTCCAAACAAACTGAGAGCAATAGAAGCCAAGATTTATCTTCTCTTCTTTTGATACTTTCGCGATTTGCTTTGGTTATCCCTCCTTTAACGGGTATAGTAACTATCATTACTGCAAAGTGATCTTGCGTTAAGATGAAAAGAGAAAAAGAAACTACAGTATTCGTAGCCTTGTCTTACCTTTCTCATCTGGAAGCCGCTCCCGCACGAATTTCTCGGCGTCCCTGATACTGTCCTGATCTGTGACGTCCAAATTCAGAGTTCGCAGACGAGAAGAGCTGATCTTCGCCAGCGATTCCAGCCCGCTGTTGGTCAGACAACCAGCGAAAACGGGAAAGCCCAATGTGTCGAGACGTCTGAGGAGAACAGTGACAAAGACGATCTCAATGCTTATGACGATAAACACTGTAAAGTCCAGAACGGGTTTTAGACTATTGACGATAATGATGGTGTTCAAGATGGCGACTGAAGTGCGCTGAAGAGGTGATGGAATATAATAAGGCAATACTAGCAGGGGTAGATGTGGGCGAAGTTAATGACAATGATGAAGGTACGTTTAAAGACAATGGTGATGATTATGATGATGATGATGATGGTGATGATAATAATAATAATGATCATAATGAAGTTGATGATCAGAAGGAGAAGGATAATAACCATGATGATGATGATGATGGCAATGATGATGTAATGACGATGTTGATGCTGTTGATTATAATAATGATGTTGATGATGATGATGATGATGATAATGAAGTTGATTATAATCATGATGATGATGATGATGATGATGATGATGATAATAATGGAGGTTTGATGTTTATAATTATCTAAAGCCCAAAATATGTCGATAATTTAAAGCAATTATTATTGGGAATAAAGATACGCGTAACAATCGAAAGGATAACTGTGTCCATTGTAACTGCCATGGCCTGGGCTATATCATTACACTCCCTGCCCACAGGGCGCCAAATTTACATACTTTGACTCTTTTTTCATTAACCAAGATTAATAAAATGTTATGAGCAACATTATGTTGTAACGCGCTGTCAAAACTCTTCATTCAAGTGCCTTCGCTTCAATGGAAATGTTAGACCTACACGCTGATTGCTGTAGCTATGGTTCTCTTTCAAAATCAATATTGAACGCCTCATCTTTTGACACCCGTAATGCCTTACTGCCATTAGTCAGTTTGCTTTATGGTCAGATGCCGTTTTGAGTCCACAAGGTACCTCTTACTACTAGCAGCAGAGCTGCGTTTTGAGTCCACAAGGTACCTCTTACTACTAGCAGCAGAGCTGCGTTTTGCCTACTCACATGGCTAGGTCCCGCCCAAATCCCGAGTCACATCCTGTTATGAAGACATGTTTGTTGCTATGGTTACCAACTTTAAATAAGCGCAGCACTCTGTCTATGATGACGTAGAGAGACACAAGTATGACCACCGTTGTTAGAAACATGACCTCGATATTCTGGAGGGAAAAAATAATGATGACACAGTTTGACTTTACTAGGCTCAAGGGTCAGGAGATGAAATAATACATGTAATAAGAATGAAAAAAAAAATGCAGCGGCAACAACAACAGCAGTAACATCAGCAAGAAGGCAATATTAGAATAATGATGATAATGGTATAAATAATAATAATAATTACAAGAACAACAGTATTCATAATAATAATAATAATAATAATAATAATAATAATAATAATAATAATAATAATAATAATAATAATAATAATAATAATAATAATAATACTACTACTACTACTACTACTACTACTACTACTACTACTACTACTACTACTACTACTACTACTACTACTACTACTACTACTACTACTACTACTACTACTACTACTACTACTACTACTACTACTACTACTACTACTACTACTACTACTACTACTACTACTAC
>JAWDGP010006413.1:270000-280000 GCA_033675545.1 Elysia crispata
CAGACAGACAGTCAGACAAACAAACAGACAGATAGACAGAGAGACAGAGAGGGAGGAAGTATACAGGGTTATAAATAAACAACCAACGCATCGTTCCTCGTTAAAAATAACAATAATAATAAATCTTTGATATTACAAATGCAAGAGATATGTCATTAATAAAAATAGTCATTCAGATCAATGACACATGTTCTTGAGGATATAAATACAATTTGTCAAAATGGTAAACAAGAAAAGCAAAGGCACACAGGTATAAATAATTTTTATGAAAATCTTAAACTAGTGAGGGTTTTTAAACTAAAAAGTATTAAGAAATCTCTAAACATAAGCTCACTCGGATGGCCAAACATGCTAAAAAACACACAGTAATGTAAGATAGAATTGCAAAAGCAAACTGCTAGGAAAATGTTAAAATAATTCTTCACAAAGGACTAAAAACTTAAAATATATAGAATGTTTCTGTAAGACAAAGATTAATATGTCAAAGGAAGGAACTTTATGTCGCCTATAGAAATAATTATTCATATTTATTAGAAAATTTTCTAATTTGATTTTTCGATCCAAAAAGTTTTAAATCAGAATCTAGATTTAACATCTAGATTATTAATTGTATATGTACCTGTCTTCATAGATATGAAGATCTTCAGATCTAGATAATAGACATATTTTGAAATTGTCAATATTCAAAAAAACATTGACACGTTTGGGAAGTTTCTTAACGTGACAGATCTACCAAAATGTTTTTTTTTTGGCTCCATTGTTATCTGATATGTTTTAAACTTGTTATATTTTCTCGGTAAAGCGATGGTTTTGTTCATCATTGTGGTCTCTACCTGTTAGTATAAATAATAACAACAACAACAACAACAATAATAATAATAATAATAATAATAATAATAATAATAATAATAATAATAATAATAATAATAATAATAATAATAATAATAATAATAATAATAATAATAATAATAATAATAATAATAATAATAATAATAATAATAATAATAATAATAATAATAATAATAATAATAATATTGATAATAATAATAATAATAATAATAATAATAATAATAATAATAATAATAATAATAATAATAATAATAATAATAATAATAATAATAATAATAATAATAATAATATTGATAGTAATGATAGTAATAAAATTAGTAATAATAATAATAATAATAATAATAATAATAATAATAATAATAATAATAATAATAATATTGATAGTAATGATAGTAATAATAATAATAATAATAATAATAATAATAATAATAATAATAATAATAATAATAATAATAATAATAATAATAATAATAATAATAATAATAATAATAATAATAATAATAATAATAATAATAATAATAATAATAATAATAATAATAATAATAATAATAATAATAATAATAATGTTCTGAAAATGAACAATGATTTCATTCTACAGTTTATGGCAAACTCTTGGATCTCTGTAGGATTCCCCCAAGCAATAGTCACCTCATATTTTATTCTCATGAATACAAACAATTTTTTTTGTGTGTAAAATATCTAAATCGCTAGCATCTAGCACGGACAAGCTCTCTTCAAAACAAAAGATCAAAAAGCAAAACTCTATGGCAAAGAAAACACAATTCTGTGATATATACAAATGTTGATTGCACATTTCGTCATATACATTGACTAGCCTCACATGATCGCTGATCTGCTTAGTTCTATATACAGCAGTCACAGCGTACCGTAACCTCAAATCTCAGGTCTCGTAAATGTCCGCCATGATTCCCATTCAATGTCAGAACAATAGTTGTCCCACGCCTCGGACGCTCTTTTTTTTAATTCCAGATTCTGATATTCTCCACACCGTCGTAAGACTTCCAATCTGAGAAGCCCCAGTATGGCTTCGCACATCTTTTGATTTAGACTGACACCATTACACTGGGACATTTTTAAGGTGAACATAAAGAACTCTTCTTCCTTCGTGACTTAGGTTTTCCGTATTCTGACGGTCATCAACCCAAACCTAACCAAATCTATTAAAACTTCGATGGTTTCATGACAACCATAGATCTAGACTCGGGATTACAGTTTTCAGGTTTGGGCGGCATTGCCCACTCTTCCTCTGTGCCTTTACCAAAGACGAGGTAGACCAGTCCACCAAAGACATAAACCGCTGAAGCGATAAAGAAAGCCACCTGCCATTCTTCGCGAGTTTTCTGTCAAAAACAAGTGAAAGAGGCGGACAGTTTTATCTTTAAGACTGTTAAAAATACATCTTTTTAAGCTTATGCTTGTTTAAGAATGGGTGAAAACACTAAATACTGATATTTTTAAAGGAAAAGTAGAAAAGAGGCAAATTTTCTGGATAGTTAGACAGATGCATAAAGGTAAATAGATGGGCACAAGTAGAAAGAGAATAGAAACAACGAAGAGAATTTCCGTATGGCGTGAAGCTGCCAGACGCTGTGATTTAAACTTCCTGTGGATAAGAGTGGCAATATATAGCGGGATAAAAAAAAATCTGCTATCAAAGACGACCTTCAAGCAAGCTAGTGTCCATTCAAGACAAGATTTTCTCAAGTTGCCAATATTACTGTTTTTAATACAATTTAACAACATTTCTGTTGCGAAAAGACAGGCTATAGAATGTTGCAAACCTTTGCTAAGTGTTATCAGCATCACCATAAGATATTAATGAGGTCCACCTAGTTTGATGAGTTTAAGCGTTGTCACCATTGCCATCACCATCAAACTGTAGGGACCTCATTAACATACACCATCACGCTAGGTGGACCTCATTAACATTTACCAACAAGCTAGGTGGATCTCATTAACATTTACCATCAAACTAGGTTAACCTCATTAACATTTACCATCAAACTAGGTGGACCTCATTAACATTCATCATAAAACTAGGTGGACCTCATTAACATTCACCATCAAGCTAGTTGGACCTCATTAACATTTACCATTTAAACTAGGTGGACCTCATTAACATTTACCATTTAAACTAGGTGGACCTCATTAACATTTACCATTTAAACTAGGTGGACCTCATTAACATTTACCATCAAACTAGGTTAACCTCATTAAAATTTACCATCAAACTAGGTTAACTTCATTAACATTTACCATCAAACTAGGTGGACCTCATTAACATTTACCATCAAGCTAGGTGGATCTCATTAACATTTACCATCAAACTAGGTTAACCTCATTAACATTTACCATCAAGCTAGGTGGACCTCATTAACATTCACCATCAAGCTAGGTGGACCTCATTAACATTCACCATAAAACTAGGTGGACCTCATTAACATTTACCATCAAGCTAGGTGGACCTCATTAACATTCACCATCAAGCTAGGTGGACCTCATTAACATTCACCATAAAACTAGGTGGACCTCATTAACATTCACCATCAAACTAGGTGGACCTCATTAACATTTACCATCAAGCTAGTTGGACCTCATTAACATTCACCATCAAGCTAGGTGGACCTTATTAACATTCACCATAAAACTAGGTGGACCTCATTAACATTCACCATCAAACTAGGTGGACCTCATTAACATTTACCATCAAACTAGGTGGACCTCATTAACATTTACCATCAAACTAGGTTAACCTCATTAACATTCATCATAAAACTAGGTGGACCTCATTAACATTCACCATCAAGCTAGTTGGACCTCATTAACATTTACCATTTAAACTAGGTGGACCTCATTAACATTTACCATCAAATTAGGTTAACCTCATTAACATTTACCATCAAACTAGGTTAACCTCATTAACATTTACCATCAAACTAGGTTAACCTCATTAACATTTACCATCAAACTAGATAAACTTCATTAAAATTTACCATCAAACTAGGTGGACCTCATTAACATTCACCATCAAGCTAGGTGGACCTCATTAACATTCACCATAAAACTAGGTGGACCTCATTAACATTCACCATCAAGCTAGTTGGGCCTCATTAACATTTACCATTTAAACTAGGTAGACCTCATTAACATTTACCATTTAAACTAGGTGGACCTCATTAACATTTACCATTTAAACTAGGTGGATCTCATTAACATTTACCATCAAACTAGGCAGACCTCATTTAACATTAACATACACCATCAAGCGAGGTGGACCTCATTAACATTAAAATATTAGTGAGGTCCACTTAGCTTGATGAGTTTAAGCACTGAAACCATCACCATCAAACAAGGTGGATCTCATTAACATTATAACATTAATGAGGTCCAGTCAATTTGATGAGTCTAAAGTGTCAACCAAAGATCTACACAACACTCACGTTTGGCGTAATGGCGCCGACTACATAAGGCGCTACAATCCCAGGCACAGTGGCGGCGACGTTGGTTAAGCCAAACAGCGTCCCCGCAAACAGTGGGGCGATGTCTCCATGGTTGATCATATAGCCAGAGAAGGCCACACCGGACAATCCCACAGTGCCACACAACAGGGCCACAGCGGCCATCTGCTGGGTGCAGTCCAGGAAGGAGATACACACCAGACACACTGCAGGCATGAAGAGACCTGAGGAAAAACCACACACACATTAACACACGTACAATTGTAATGTGGGGCAGAAGAAGGGGGAAAGGGAGGGGTAATCGGTTTCGTTTTTAATGTGTTTTTATTTAATTTTTTTTTTAAACTACACGTTTGCTTCTGTACAATCTAGACATATAAAAAAGGTACAAGAAAATGAAAGCAATCACGTTGAAAAACGGTCGTTGATTATCATATGATTGAAATTAAAACTAAATAAAGCTGTAGCAATTACGGGCATACTTTTCAGCCATATATCAGATTTATCAGCACTAATTCATATTTCTCATTTACCTCAAACTTCGGTGTTCTGCCTTTTCGGCACTATATACAATATGCTAAACACATACCTGTACAAGATGTGAGTTTCCTAGTCGCCGTGCGAGACAAGATTTTCCTGGAAATGAGGGCATCCGACGCAAGACTTGTGACAGCAATAAAAGCCCACATAAACAGATAAGGCAGCATCGAGTATAAACCGTTCTGGGTAAAGATGGACAGACATAAAGATAAAAAGAGAGAAAGATATAGGTAGACAGATAGATAGATAGATAGATAGATAGATAGAGAGAGAGAGAGAGAGAGAGAGAGAGAGAGAGAGAGAGAGAGAGAGAGAGAGAGAGAGAGAGAGAGAGAGAGAGAGAGAGAGAGAGAGAATACTGTTCTGCGGTTATAGATGAATAAAATAAGAATCAAATGTGTGTAATTTTTGTCCAAGTATTGATGAAATACTAACAGGAGGAGAAAGTTAGAGCGTTCATGGATGATTATACTAAAATTTATTACAAATAATGTATAAGGAGTCAGGAAGATAGAAAGTAATTATACAATTTAATTAAAAAACAAGCAAACAACAACAAACAAACAAGAGAATACATGTAGTGCTAAATGGATAAATAGGCAGCAACACAATTAGTTAGAAAGAAAGGCAGACATACAGACAAATTGGATAGAAAAAATTTATAGATAGTCAGATAGATAGATAGATAGATAGATAGATAGATAGATAGATAGATAGATAGATAGATAGATAGATAAATAGATAGATGTAAAAATAAAGAGCAAGATAGTGAAAGGTAGATAGTAAGATAGATCAACTGATAGATTAAAATGAAAAAAAGACAAAGCGATAGATAAAAATGTAAACAGATAGAAGTCAAAATCGACAGATTAATGAAGATAATCGACAAATGAATGAAGATGAGGAAAAATTATAAAAGGGAGGATGAACAAACTAAAACAAATTCATGGAAAGGAAGGAGACGAACGAACAAATAGAAATGAATGCACGATAAGTAATAAAGCAAAGAGGTAAGAGGTAAAAAATACTTTTAAAAAGGTTAGAGAAAACTCGACAGGTTTAGGCGGAAAAGGACAAATCATTTGAAAGATTTATGGAATAAAGTTTAAGTCAACGAATGAGAAAGATTGAAAAAGGGATAAGAAAGGAGGGCCATAATAATAAAGAGTTTGAGGAAGAACCGGAGAGAAGATAGGGAGAGGGAAGAGGGAGAGAAAGAGAGAGAGAGAGAGAGAGAGAGAGAGAGAGAGAGAGAGAGAGAGAGAGACAGAGAGACAGAGAGACAGAGAAAGAGAGACAGACAGAGAAACAGACAGACAGATAAAGAACGTTATATGGAGAAAAAGATAAGACAGGCACGAGAGAGAGGGAGAGAAAGAGAGAGGGAAAGAAAGAGATAGATAGATAGATAGATAGAGGGAGAGAGAAAGAGTGAAAGAGAAATAGCTTAGAGAATGAGGAAGAGAGAGAGAAAGAGAAGAGAGAGAGAGAGAGAGAGAGAGAGAGAGAGAGAGAGAGAGAGAGAGAGAGAGAGAGAGAGAGAGAGAGAGAGAGAGAGAGAGAGAGAGAGAGTTTCCTCCTCACCGACTTGAGATCAAATTTGAGCACCTCCTTCATGTATGTCGGTATCTGTGTGAGCAACATGTACAGACCGTAGTTGCCACAAGTGTGAGCGACCAGGGTCGCCCAGAAAGGCACGCACGTGAAGATCTCTCGCCACGGAACTGGAGGCTGATGGGTCACAAGGGGGGAGAACACAAGTGGTTTGGTCAGGAATGTTATTGTTAGCTAAGTTATGTCCCTTTGAAACTGTCCGATGCCTTGTCCGAGTTTTTTCTTTACTGTAATGTAACAAAAATTTTTTTGTTTATTTTTTATTATTTTTCTTTGGTTTTAATTAAAGCAATTAATACTCTTCAATGGAGGCGTCACACATTGTTTTTCTTTCAAAGAGAAATAATAACGTCTGTACACGTGTATTAAAAATAGATTTACTTCATTGTCTTACTTGAGTTCTAGTTGGTGACTGCTTTACATTTTGTTACATACCTCCCTTGTTAGTCATTATTTAAACTGTTATCATCTAAAAGACAGTCAAGGCCAACGATTAATTAATCATTATCATACGGCGATTTCGAAATGATGTTCTCGCTACGATTTCTAAGTTTGTTTATAGAAATCATTGTGTAGACACGCGCTTATAATACAGTCTTCCCAACATTCTGCTTTGAGCGTTTTCCATCTCTGTGGAACAGTAAAGAAAAAAAAAGGTGCGCAATACAATAAAAAAAGAGTGGTGCGGTATAATTTAAATAAATAAAAGAACGCTACATCAAAAGCTTTTCTTTTGAAAATTTCGCTTTCCGAGCAAGTTGGCTGGGGCGAGCTTGGACTGCCCAGTCATTGGGCTAGAGCTACTGATCATACACACGGAGTGTTAGATTTATTTACTGATTTTGGAAGGAAAAAATGATAAAGGCGTGGGGTCACAATTTGATAGCTTCACCCTCTCTGACAGACTATTGTTCAATGTTCTCGCAAGGTCTTCATGCGCGGGAGAACTATATCTCCATATTAACCAATGAGGGCGGTTGATAATACATGAGTTAACCGATGTTACCTTCAGTCTGTTGTCTTTGAAGGAGACGTGGTTCTGGAGGTAACCCCGCTCCAACCTGGTGATCCTCCGGCTGACTGACGGGCTGTCTGCCACCAGCCACCAGAACACCAGACACCACACTGTACAGAACCCGCCTGGGAGGAGAGATCAAGGTGGTTCTAGTGGTTTATTTGATTCATTAAAATTATCCGCTTAGTTCTAGTGGTATTATAGAATCGTTAAAGCATGTTTACACGAAGCTTTTTGCAGCTAGCAACACCATTGAACAAATTACTGAGACACCACAATCAGAAATGCGTGTTTTGTGTTATTTGTAAAAAGCGGGATAAGTTTGAGAAATCCACTGCTTCCTAGAAATCGTAAGCATTGCAAAATGCAGCTTGAAATGTCAGAGCATCTTGTGGAATGGTGTTGTTTGCTGCAGATTGCTTTGTGTATACATACCTTTATTATATTCGCTATTTCCAAATCCCTCTAAATGTCTTTTAACAGTAGAGTACGCATTCCACTTCAAGAATGTAATTTTATCCTCATATTTTTTTTTTTTTGCATCATTACAAAGATTCCTGTACAGGCGAAACTAAGCTCTCAAGATGGAATCATGAACTCAGTTACCATAGAAACCTATAGTGGGTGGTTTATTTCGGGTTAGGAAATTCTGGGAGATTCATAAAACCATAAGACCTGAATCTTATGCATAAACTACAACCGCTGCCTGGCATGTTGTATCATGATTTCTTCAACAAAGGTCTGTGATATGAAAAATTTCTTAATTCTTTTAAAAAAGCTTCCAGAAAAAAAAAAAAAAAACAACCCCCCCCCCAACCCCCAATATTCTATAAGAACTAAAAAACTTGTAAAGTATTGTCAAAATACAACTAGGACTCACAATCTTTTTTAAATGCGCATCGTCAGAAATGATTTAATATCCTACATCATTGCATAAAACCATGTATTTTATACCAAAGTGGTTTCACAGAATAGCGTGTCTTACCCATGACGTAGAAGATCGAGTCCCACCCCAAAGTACTGCACAAAACTCCACCGATAGGGAAAATCAGGGCGTTTCCAAACTGGCCACCTGAAAAGTTGTCGTAATGCGTGATATATGGATGATATTTTATCGATCAACAAGCACAAAAATTGAGTTTAACATTCGTACATGGAAAAAAAAACCCCGTAATGATAAGATTAAAACAATCATAAAAATATATTGATTCAAAGTAGCTATTAATGCCTAGAACAGATCAGAGGTATGGCTTGATATTTTGTAAAAACAATTGTTTTATTAAAGCAGCACACACGAGGAAGAATAAACGAACCTTATGATACCCGAGAAAGAAAAACCCCACCCTACCCAAGGAAGAGTAACCCCACTGTACCTGAGAAAGAATAACCCCACCCTACCTGAGAAAGAAAAACCCCACCATACCTGAGAAAGAAAAAACCCCACCATACCTGAGAAAGAATAACCCCACCATACCCGAGAAAGAATAACCCCTCCATACCTGAGAAAGAATAACCCCACCCTACCTGAGAAAGAAAAACCCCACCATACCTGAGAAAGAATAACCCCACCATACCTGAGAAAGAATAACCCTACCATAACTGAGAAAGAATAACCCCACCATACCTGAGAAAGAATAACCCCACCATACCTGAGAAAGAATAACCCTACCATAACTGAGAAAGAATAACCCCACCCTACCCGAGAAAGAATAACCCCTCCATACCTGAGAAAGAATAACCCCTCCATACCTGAGAAAGAATAACCCTACCATAACTGAGAAAGAATAACCCCTCCATACCTGAGAAAGAATAACCCCGCCATACCTGAGAAAGATATTCCTACCAGCCTGCTTCTCTCTGAGGGCGGTGACCAACGCCCCCACAGCGCATGCGTGGCGGAGTAGAGCGCTCCCTGGAGGGAGACAGATCAGAGATCAAGCAATGAAACATGTCATACAGGGTGAGCAGAGGACGGGGTAGGAAAAGGGTTGAAAATGAGGTAGCTTTACTCATACAATCCAATTGACGTGTTTCTTTCTGTCTGTCTGTCTGTCTGTCTGTCTGTTTGTTTGTCTGTCTGTTTCTCTCTCTCTCTCTCTCTCTCTCTCTCTCTCTCTCTCTCTCTTTGTGTCTGTCTGTCTGTCTCTGTTTCTGTCTGTCTGTCTGTCTGTCTGTCTGTCTGTCTGTCTGTCTGTCTGTCTGTCTGTCTGTCTCTCTCTCTCTCTCTCTCTCTCTCTCTCTTTTCCTCCATCTTCCTCTCTATAACTATCTCGCTCTTTTTGCTTCTCAAATATACTCTTTTCTTACTTTTCAATGTAGATTAAGTTAAGAGACAGAAAAATGGGAGTCGGAGGAAAATACAGTACCTGAAATACCTGATATCAAGAGACACAGATTAGCCAGTTTAAGGGAGCAAGAAACAATTATGCTATAAGTGAAAAATATTTCTGAGACCAAACTGGCAGAATCCGATCGTGGGCCAAAAATATTAGACACGGAAGTT
>JAWDGP010006413.1:285000-326408 GCA_033675545.1 Elysia crispata
TAAAAAAACATATTGGTATCTCTCGCAATAATTATTTCAGCAGAGTAATTTTTAGCGAACCAAAACGTGACACTTTATAAGGCCAAAATGTTGCATATAAAAGATTGGAACAATAGACATGCATTCGATATCAACGAAATTGTTTCAAATACTTGCAGATTAATAAACTTTGCCATACAAAATTAACATAATTATTCATTTTGCCATACAAGATCAATTATTCATTTTTCTTTCATTTCACTTTATCATCTTCAATTATCTCTTAACCATCTTCTCCCTCTGCGTTTTGTTATTGTTATTGTTGTTGTTGTTGTTGTTGTTGTTGTTGTTGTTGTTGTTATTATTATTATTATTATTATTATTATTATTATTACTATTAGTATTATTATTGAGGTGGGAAGGGATATTGTGGGCTTGCGATAAGAGAGAAAGAACAAGTGATATGTGTGTGTGTGTGAGAGACAGAGAGAGAGAGATAGAGAGAGAGAGAAAGAGAGAGAAAGAGAGAGAGAGAGAGAGAGAGAGAGAGAGAGAGAGAGAGAGAGAGAGAGAGAGAGAGAGAGAGAGAGAGAGAGAGAGAGAGAGAGAGAGAGAGAGAGAGAGAATTCTTTTTTTTTTTTACAGAATTACTGGGACTTGCGTTCTTTTACAAAGTTTTGCAGACCCGCAAAACAGGACTTAACCACACTCAAGTTTCGTTAGAAAGTCTTTTAAGAACGAGAAACTTTCCTTTTTTCCGTAATCGGTTTAAGAGAGGTGGTAGTAGGGCAAAGTTCTTTCGCACAAACACCGATCTTATAGGTCCAGCTAGATCTACAAGATCTGATCCAATATCGGATTCCAGCAACTGGGTCTCGGGGCCTGTTGATTTCTATACGTTAGACCCGCACCGATTAACCCTTGCTGTGTGCTTCAGTTTGTCAGACACAGGCACCTGGAATCACGGCCAGTCTTAGGATTGTGAACAGGTTAAGCAACAATCAATCAACCGTTGCAACAGTGTTGACCTGTTAGGAGTGGGCCTAAGCTGTTTGCCAACCTTTGAAGGAAATTATTGAACCGGTTTTGAAACTTTCTTGTCAGGGTTTATATATAGTTTGAATACAGGCGATGAATTTTTTTCTTGATCATACATGTGTCAAATAGTTGCGTTAGGCTTGACTGTGTGACACAAACTGAGTAGCACAATGATTTGCGGTATAGAAATGAATACATCTTCTCTAGTTTTACAATAAACAGTTATTAAATTTTAACTTTTCCTCAACCTCAAGAAGTATAATTTCAGTCTCCTAAGTTCATCCTTAGACCACTGAAATTAAAGTATTAATGACGGTTTATCCATGTCTCATAAGTTAGTAACGATCTACCTGTGGGTCACGACTAGATAGCTGGTGGAGTGTATAACACACTGCCCTGCCACGCAACCCTCACGTTGAATATGAGGAAAAGCTAGGTTAGCTGAGCAATCTTTTTTCCCCTTGGTGTCCAAACGAATTAAATGCCCAAACAGGGGGATGCACGAGTTTCAGGTAAAAAGAATAAATAAAACTATTTATGGATCCATTCCAAACCGTCACATGTCATACTTTTTGAGAGTCTTCAATGGTTATACCGTTATTGCAATAAAAGTGTTGACTACTTAGTATGTTAAAATTATGAAAAACTCTGTTACTGTCTTTAATTCCATTCAATAGATAATCATAGCTCGGCATTTGAGCAGTTAAGGAAATAATACATAATAATCAGCATAATATAGGCGTTTGAACTTCAGAACTTCGTATATTGAAAACAACAACAGCAATAACAACGAAAACCCAAACGATTGGAATTAAAATTAATCAAGAGATAAAGTGTGACCCCATTTATGGTTCCAAACAATTCAAGAACAAAAGAAACCGAGCTTTATCTCCTCTGATTCGCCGTCAATATGATGAGTTGTACTCATGTCAAATGACAATCGTTCAGACCAAGAGTGTTCTAAGTCACTTAATATTTTCCTAAATTTTGATCACTTCTGCTAAGGAGCGAAAATAACGAAAATATATTAGAACCCATAAGCGTTTCTAAGAGAAAGTGATGTCATCGCAACTCTTCCTATTCACCGAATATTTGGTTGTAAACGCGCTATTATTGAGATTCATTAAAATTTTAATCAAGCTAGGTGACTCGATACACCGTGCAAAGCTATGACTGATAGAGTAAGTCTTAAGATCGTTAAACTCTAAAAACTGTCCAGCTATTAAACATTGCTTTCCTATTATTAAAGATAAGTTTTATCATAATTGGAAAACTGTTTATTATAAAGGACAATGGAGAACATTTTAATGTTCGCGCAATTGGGCTTTAGGTTTGGTTTTCTTTCTAAGACATAACCAAAACTTTTAAACCATGTTTAAGAACCATTGACTTTTGTAGATTCAAGGTATGCTCAGTCAATTCATACATCGAAAAATAATAATCATGATGATGATGATTTTTTAAATAAAAATAAAATAATAATAATAATAATAATAATAATAATAATAATAATAATAATAATAATAATAATAATAATAATAATAATTATTATTATTATTATTATTATTATTATTATTATTATTATTATTCGTGTTTGCGACATTTTTTATACTGTAAATTCAAAATCAATGTTACTTTCCAAGAATGGTATAAGATTTACCATTTTCTAGCAAAGCATTGAAATAATTTTCAATAGAGTGGGTCACATAAAGTATTTACTATTCATCTTTTGTATAGCTTTTATCTCTCAAATTTCTACAGAAAAAATCTTAAAAATAAAATGCTCCAACTTTTGGGCATTATTTGCACAAACAGGCGACAAGTTTTATTGTATTGAACACATGATCCTGTTAGCAGAGGAATGAGAAGGTAACTTACCTGAACTTATACGAACAAAAATGACAAAAATTAAAATTACATATAGTCGTTTCGCCTAAGGATTGGCTTCATCAAGGTTACTAACCTGTAATAAATAGTTTTTCTCAGCGGAGTGCACAATCATGATATCTCCTTTCCCAACTTAATATTGAATACCACATAGATCTATGTGTATATGCTAAAAATTCAAACCCTAAGAACGTGTGCTGGTTTTAATTTTTCTTTCCTCTAATTGACTTAAATTATACTATTTAAAAAAAATTAATGTATTCTTGATAAAGCCAGTTTGAATTATTACATCCGCCCTGTAGGATCACTTCACGAGTAAAAGACCAGGCGTTCCATGGCTAGTGCCTCAGAAATGCCGGTCTTAAAATGCCCTCAGGCCTTAATTCTTGCAGCACAAAGTTTTCACAGTTCAAAGTTTGTTGTCGATACTAAATGAATCCAGAGCCGTGGTTAAGTTTCACTTCACATAATCTAAAACGTCTTGGACTGCCCTGGCACTGACAAAACCAAGGCCACACTAGATTGATCTCGGTAAAGACGTTATTGATTTTAGTTTAGAAATCTTACAAGCGTTGCATGCCACTTTTTCATACACAACGTACTTTTCACCGGTCTGATGAACGCGCTAGCATAACGTTTGGGTGGGAATCATTCTTGTTTCAGATCAGAAGTGCTTTGCTTGGTGAAAAGAAATCCATTTTTAGAACAAGGCCAAGATTGTCCACAAAAGATATGTGAACCATGTTCTCTAGCAACCTGTGAAATTGACGTCAGTTTTTTGCCTTGGCGCCACGCTCCAATAGAGTTCCGCTGTACCTGTCAGTGTGCTGGTGTAGGCATGTGTGTGACGCGCCTGTGGCAGTGTTGACACAAGAGGTATGTCACCCCCCTCCCCCCCCCCCCCCCCCAGCCCCCCTAGATACGCTAGAGTAACCACACAGACAGCGGATGAAAATTTTACTTTCACCATCCCATGAGGCTTCACAGACCCCGGTCTACATCCTCATGGATTGGGCATGCACTTTACCTACATGTTAACGTTAAGCTTTTGAGGAAAAAAATAATTATAAAGAAGAGAGGAAAAACAACTTGATCTAGGCCTTTTGTTCAACAGTAAATGTAGCATGCAGTCTGTTGAATGCATTCAAATTCTATAACTCTCTCAAGAAAGTAAGGGATAAAAGAAAATATTGTATACCGTGTCTAAATAAGCATCTGCCGAATCGTTATAATTTGAAAAATTCCAAACAAATGCCCAATATAGCCCCAATGTGTGGGTATATGTTTGGAAAAAGCTTGAAATCTTTGAGAACACTTTGATCTTTATCAGGACCAGGTGCAGTGCAGGGACGACGAAGCTGTGAACACAATGATCTTTTTAAGCCTTCAATAAGTGATTCGCCGATTGTTAAACAGCAGCAAAAAGCTTTCTTGAATCTCAAAGGTAACTAAGGAAAACAAATAGATCTGACGACAGATCGCCAACCTCTTCCCTATGATAATATCAGCGTTTAATAAGGTGAGAGAGAGAGAGAGAGAGAGAGAGAGAGAGAGAGAGAGAGAGAGAGAGAGAGAGAGAGAGAGAGAGAGAGAGAATGGGGGGGGGAGGGGAGGGGCTGTGGCTGTTTCTCAGTATGCCTGTGGGAAGTTTATACTGTTTGACTTCACAGTCTCAACAACCTCTTCATGTGGTGGAAAAATCAATTAGACATCAAGCCTTTGTTGTGACAAGCAGCAATAGACATTTCACGAACCTGACTTTATGTGAAGGTTGTGTTTCAATTACAAAAAAGAAGAAGAAATAATAATAATAATAATAATAAAAATGATAATGATAATAATAATAATAATAATAACAACAACAATAATAATAATAATAATAATAATAATAATAATAATAATAATAATAATAATAATAATAATAATAATAATAATATAATAACAATAATAATAATAATAATAATAATAATAATAATAATGATAATAATAATAATGATAATAATAATAATAATAATAATAATAATAATAATAATAATAATAATAATAATAATAACAACAACAACAACAACAACAACAACAATAATAATAATAATAATAATAATAATAATAATAATAATAATAATAATAATAATAATAATAATAATAATGTTTATCAATAAAAGAAACTTAGAGATGAAGCAGTGGAATTAGGAAAAGATGACGTAGGAGGAGAAGGAGAGGTAGGGGAAGAAGGAAAGTGCAGAGGATAAAAAAGGAGAAAAGATTTTTAAAAAATGTGACGGACAAGGAACTGATTAAAAAAAAAAACAAATGAAAAAGATAACATAGTCAGCGATATTATAAAAATGTAGATATCTGTAGCCCTTTTTTTATTTTTGGTAAAAAAATTTCCGTGATAGCTTTACAAAGCCTGGCTTTTTGACTTATAGATTGAATTCAGAAAACTACCCGGTCTTTCTCAAATATTCTTTAAACCATCGACATCCTATCAAGTTACAGATCGCTCCTGGACACAGGTACAAAACACGCAATCATATTTAACAACAACACTTTTCTCATCCAACCATCAGCTCTCAGCACATTCGCGAAATCTACAGCCTTACCTTAAGTGGTGCTCACAGGACAAGAGAATCCCTACAGAGGTCAGTACTGTCTTTATATAGGAAAAAGTTTTATGATAAAATTGCCGCTACCTCACGTACACAATCCCATAACAGCTCTAGGACATACAAAAAGTATCTGTGTCTGTTAAAGACTCGAGGCACAATATTTCATCTTTTGTTGTCAATAAAGCTTTTTTGATTGCAGAGGAATTCTTAACATTTTTACTTGATTTCAAATATGACCTAGTGTTCGTTCATCAATGGATATTAAACATTTGGCATCTCACTATTAAAACATTCATTTTTATCCATCACAGTTCTTATCATTAGTCATATTGTTGTTTTCTCGTGTAAGCCTTAGGAATAAATTACTGTATGTTGTTGTTTCATCCGATAGATTGTTTACATTGTTTTGTCATCTCAGTCTGAGAAAACAAATTTTTCTTCTTCGTTAACTCAGTCTAATTAATTGGTTATTTTGCATTCCTATCCCATTCTTTATCAACAAAAATACTCTCTTCAGTTATCATCTGAATCTTAAACATCTCTTACACTGTTCCCTTAATCTGCGCTAAAACAAAACTGTCTTACCTTTCTTTTGAAAAAAGATTCGAAAACAAAATAATGTTATATTAAACACATGAACCCAGGTTATACCATTTTGTTTTATCTTCAAGATTTGCAGACACGTATTGAGTGACGAGAAATCTAAACAAAATAATGACAGACGAAATTTCAAAAAGATCTTGGATGCAAAAACTTTGGATTCTTACACCAGATATGTCCATCAAGGTGCCCGAGGAGAAATTACCTCATCCCGTCGGAAGGCAGGTGTCAATGTGCACGTACCTTTAAATTCAGCCTTCACCTTATAATACAGGTTTTATATCCTAAATCCTAAGCTAGCCTGCAGTTGTCGGTTTTTACTCCATTCCTGTTTTATATGCAACTTCTGCGTTTCTTTGCATCTTCTTCTCTCTGTCTGTCCGTCCGTCTGTCTGTCTGTCTGTATGTCTATCTGTGTCTCTGTCTCTCTCTGACTGTCTTTCTGTCTCTGTCTCTGTCTCTCTCTCTCTCTCTCTCTCTCTCTCTCTCTCTCTCTCTCTCTCTCTCTCTCTCTCTCTCTCTCTTTCTCTGTCTGTCTGTCTGTCTGTCTGTCTCTGCCTCTCTCTGTCTCTCTCTCTCTCTGTCTCTGTCTATCTCTCTCTCTCTCTCTCTCTCTCTCTCTCTCTCTCTCTCTCTCTCTCTCTCTCTCTCTCTCTCTCTCTCTCTCTCTCTCTCTCTCTTATATATATGTTTGTCGAGCACTAGAACATAATTCTAGAATAACCACCAAGCACGCACACACACACACACACATATACATATTTATATATTATATAATGTTAAGGAAAAATCCTGATTACTTACTATTATTCGCTACTGTTATTAGGATATATATATATAATTATATATATATATATATATATATATATATCGATATGTATCTGTGCATTTAAACGATTGGTTCATCTATCCTTCTACCTTTATACCATTTTCCTGTATTTGTATAATCTTTCTGTCTGTCTCCCAACATGTTTGTCAGACTGTCCGCCTTCGCTCGTTTTCTCTCTCATACTAACTTCCTTTCTTTTCGATTCCAGAGCCATAGGCTGTGAATTTATCTACTACCTTGAAAAAATTTTAATCAGTTGATCAAAGCCTGTAATGGTTCAAGAAATGAATAAAGGTATTATTTAGTGCAACAAACCTTAGTTAGGTGTGCAGTCTTTAGAATAGGACCCTGCATGGATCAATTAAAGGCCCAATCTTTTGTTGGAGCATGCAAGCATTCGCGTTGTTGGCAAGGCTGCAGGGTATTTATGACACTCTATAATTCGTGACACATACCGGTATCGAAAAAATTAAAAACTCATTAAAAAATAAAAAAAAATCAAACAATATAAGCTATAGGAGAGGAATTAAACTTGCAATACTGAAAGGTACATTCGGATGTCATAGTGCTCCCACTTGGTTGTATGACATGTATGTCACTTGATTGCATCTAACTCATATGTTACTTGTATGTCACTCTTTTGTATGTCATTTTGTTGTATGTCGCTTGGTTGCGTGTCACTTGATTGTATGTCACGTGGTTGTATCTCACTTGAATGTCACTTGTAGGCCACTTTGTTGTATGTTGCTTTGTTGCTTGTCACTTGGTTTTATGTCACTTAGTTATTTGCCACTTGGTTATATATATAAGTAACACTTCGAGGAGCACCGGTTGGCTGTGGGGGCAAACCGTCCGCCTTAATATCCACACAGATGTTTTCGGGGTTCGAATACCACATCGTCGCTTGATCTTTTCACTTCCTTCCTGTCCAGTGAGAGCTGACGCTTCATATACAAACATACCTGGAATCACCAAGTTGTGGACGATCTATTTCAACCAACACTAAAAAACCCCTTCATTCTTAGCTGATTTTGTCTATCAGTATCCCCTCCTCTCTCCCCTTTAAGTTTTCATGAGTTTGGAGCCTCTGTTATTAACTCCCACTCTCATGTATTTAGATAGCTCTTTTATCTATCTATCTATCTATCTATCTATCTATCTATCTATCTATCTATCTATCTATCTATCTATCTATCTATCTATCTATCTATCTATCTATCTATCTATCTATCTATCTATCTATCTATTATCTACCTGCTATATATTTATCTAGTTCATTATCTATCTACCTATTTATCTCTTTGTCTTTCAATTTTATCTTTATATCTGTCTTTTAATCTATTTATATTTCATATATTTAATACAATATTAAATTCATATTGCCTATGTTTCACTAAACTTTTGTTCCATTTATCCATTTATCTGTATATCAATACATCAGTTACCAATCATCTTTCTATCTATCTTCTCTTTAACAACCTTTTCATTTATATCTTTTTATCTTTTCATATATCTAGATAGATACATGAAGATAAACGAGGGAAAGAAACTGATTAATTAAGTTATTTTAACATTTGAGAGAAAAAAAAAATGAAAAAAGGTAGATTAGATAGACTCACTGTAGAAAGTATAAAGTGAAGGAGAAAATGAACATTGAAACTGGCCGCGTTCGGATACCACATTATTGATGTTAAAAAATTGTGTAAGTGGAATATTTCAAGGATGGCAGTGATTCTTTAAAATATGATTAATGATGTATGGATGAATACCAACTAGGAATGTATATATGTTAAAAGAAAGGCATAAAAGTCTTCAGAGAAACAGCATGTAGAAATAAGAAGGAAAACCAAGGCACTGTTTTACATTATACTAAAGCGAAACAAAAGACGGCACACAGTCAGACAGCTATGAGAGTAGCGGGCAGGTAAAGATAGAGGAAGAGCCAGAAACAGATAGACAAACATAAAGACAGACAAACAGTCTATCGAACAATGAGCAAAGAACCACAGCAGCTGCTAGGGATCGTGCAATCTGTCTACAGACCAAACAAAACCAGCAGGCAGGTAATGATTGCGTCATGCCGAGTGTGAGTACAGCCTGCGCTGACAACGCCTTCAGGCAAGGGCTCAGCTGTAGGGAACCCACCTTGACTGCTCGCTTTAGAGGGTACCTTGGTAAGATCAAGGTCACACCTGTTCCATTCTGACATTTAGGGCTTATTCACCGGTGAGGAAAGTGTAAGCACTGAAAATAGCTACAATTTTTCGAAATGCTGTGAGTTGTTGCTGTTCTTAGCCCTGAAAGAATCGAAGTGCGATACCGATAGAAACATGACAGTCCTGAAAGAATCGAAGGTGCGATACCGATAGAAACATGACAGTCCTGAAAGAATCGAAGTTGCGATACCGATAGAAACATGACAGTCCTGAAAGAATCGAAGATGCGATTGCGATATTTTTATCGAAATATTTGCATGTTCTTAACCTTCTCGACTACGCCGCGAAATATTACGGTAAATACAGATTGGTAGTTTACGATTATCTTAAAGCTTTTTACGAAAAAAAAAAAAGATCTGTACTGAGAGTAAACTTTCTTTGGGCATAAGAGCGCACGATCAAATACCACAGCCACATCGCTCCTGGTGGCTACAACTGGTGGCTGTATGGTTAGAGCACCAGCCTTTCTATCTGCAAAAACTTTCATCACGAGTTCGAGTCCCATCGGTCGATATGGGAGTTTAGAACCACATCTTTTAAATTTTAAATTTTACCAGATCCGACGGAGGCTGAAGTTTATTATGGAAAAGGGCCAGCGTATTGTGTACGGGCTATTTAAAAAAACAAACGCAAAGAAACAATCAATGGTCATTTTCCTTTGATCATAATAATATTTGGAATAATGACGACAATGATGATGACGATAGGTTTAGAATTTCAAAAGGATTTATGATAAAGATCTAGATTATCTGTGTTTAACATTTTAAAGATATCTAGATCGTAGGTAAAGATAGATAGTTGGAGGCATATATCTGGATCGAATTAGTAAAAGGATTGATGTTAAGACCTTTTTGTAAGCCTATTTAATACACACACGCTCTACAGCCCCGGCAAATGACACCATAGTCTCGTTAGTATGGTGGGCTTTTCAGCTTGTGATTATAATAATATTAGTAGAAGCAGCAGCAGCAGCAGCAGCAGTAGTAGTAGTAGTAGTAGTAGTAGTAGTAGTAGTAGTAGTAGTAGCAGCAGCAGCAGCAGTAGTAGTAGTAGTAGTAGTAGTAGTAGTAGTAGTAGTAGTAGTAGTAGTAGTAGTAGTAGTAGTAGTAGTAGTAGTAGTAGTAGTAGTAGTAGCAGTTGTTGTATTAATAATAATAATAATAATAATACTAAATTTAGTAATGATAATAATAATATTAAAAAAAAAACAACAAAGCCGTTGATTTTCAAAGTTTGCCGAGTATAATCTCACCTGTATTTCCTGCTAAGCTGGTGATTTCTGTCACCACATACCATACCCACTCTGAGAATCGTATGGTTGATATCACCCTACACGAACATGCTGCCTTACTCCTCTCTGCTAATCCACATCAGCTGAAGTTAGAACAAGTATTTAACGTTTATATCTATAGATTGTAACATACGGGTTTGATGCGGGCACGATTGCAAATAATAAAGTTTGGTTTCTACCCAAACCAGCATTACTCATCTTGCGAATCATATAGAGACTAAAGACTACCGAATAAAGAATGATTTTTATGACGTTTTTATAGCAAGAGCATTGATGATCACTGTTGTTTTAAAAGCATTTCACAGAAATAGAAAACGATTCATCCAACAATTTTCTGCTGCGTCTGCTATTAGTGAGAAGTTTATAGTTCTGGACAGAGAATATAACTCTGCATTGGAATATTGATCTGGTAAGCTCTTCATGGGCTTCATAATAATTTTTATCGCATTATAAGAGAGCAAGCAATATGAAACGAGTTAAGTCATTAACTTAGATCTATAGACGGCTGGCTACATACATGGATTAATGAAAACCACATTATGTAAAAAAAAAATGTAATAAAAATTAAACGGACCGAGTAATAGGAAGTTAGATGATTAAGAATTTAGGGAGCTATAGTTTTACATCTGGAGAGTGAAAGAAGTAGAGAGAGGAGAAGAGGAAAATAAAAGATAGATGTTTAGACATGATAACTTGCAAATTACCATCTGTATAAAAACATTGTTAAAGACCAAGCTTGAGTCAGAGAAAAGAAGAGTTAAACAAAGAGAGAGAGAGAGAGAGAAAGAGAGAGAGAGAGAGAGAGAGAGAGAGAGAGAGAGAGAGAGAGAGAGAGAGAGAGAGAGAGAGAGAGAGAGAGAGAGAGAGAAAGAGAGATAAAGGAAGGAACACAAGCATGGTGAGAAAAAGAGAGAGGCAGAAAGAGAGACATACAGACAGACAGATAGACAGACAGATAGACAGACAGACAGACGGGCGGAGAGACACACATGAGAAAGAGAAAGAGGCCCCAACATGAAGAGAGAATGATAAGAGAAAGGCATCCAGTTATAAAGAGAGTTGAAGTTCTTGTATTAAATCGACAATAAAGAGCACAACAAGAGAAAAAATGTTTCCTTTATTCAGACTACCTTGTCTTAAGTTTCTCTTCTTTTCTTTGAAGCACAACAAGATTCCAGGAACATCTTTAATCTCAAAAGAAAAACGCATAACCGAGCAGTGAAGGAGGATGATGGTCGTATGCTTTAGTAAAGTATGACAAAAGATTAAAAAAAAATCATTTTGTTATCAATTTTAAAGATAATTATGTTGATGATGATGATGGTGGTGTTCATGATGGTTTAATGATGATGAGGTGTTGTTGATGATAGTGACGGTGATGGTGATGGTGATAATGGTGATGAGGTGTTGATGATGATGTTGGCGGTGATGGTGATGGTGATAATGGTGATGAGGTGTTGTTGATGATGGTGACGATGATGGTGATGGTAATAATGGTGATGAGGTGTTGATAATGATGTTGACGGTGATGGTGATGGTGATAACGATGGTGAGGAATTTTTAGGAGAACTAGCTGTAAACGCTAATAAGTGTGATACCAGTACTCGAATATTACGTGCTTGTGGAACCGTATGATGTACCAGGGTATACCAACTGCGTTATCAAGCTAAAATGAAGTAGTCGGATACTGGGTGCCCATGTGATCTATCAGGGTATACTGACTGTGGTAAGTCAGAATGATACTGGTTGCACATGTGATCTATCAGGGTATACTGACTGTGGTAAGTCAGAATAATACTGGTTGCACATGTGATCTATCAGGGTATACTGACTGTGGTAAGTCAGAATACTACTGGTTGCACATGTGATCTATCAGGGTATACTGACTGTGGTAAGTCAGAATACTACTGGTTGCACATGTGATCTATCAGGGTATACTGACTGTGGTAAGTCAGAATAATACTGGTTGCACATGTGATCTATCAGGGTATACTGACTGTGGTAAGTCAGAATGATACTGGTTGCACATGAGATGTACCAGGTGTTGGTAAGCCACAATCAGGGAAGTACTTCCTTACTGGGTACACATGTGCCTTACTAGAGTTATACCATCTGCGTCACGGCAAAATGAAGAACTCGGATACCAGAGGCCCATAAACTCTGTAGTGTGTCAGAGTAGCCAACTCCACATGATATTTTTTCTTTGACAGAGAGAGAAAGGTGGTACATGCGGGCATGGGGTCATATGAATTAAAGGAGTGTGCAGCGAATACAAAACATACTCGAATGTTATCATGAGATAATCATCTCATATATTTTATATCGACATGGAGTTAAATCTGATCTAAAGACTCGGATATAAAACGCTTGACTTAAGCTGGTGTTATAGGCTGCTCATCCATGTTGCTACAGTTTAACAACTGCAACACCAACATGCGTTTTAATTAATGTGACAGCCTGATAATTTCTCTCGCTCTCTGTCTCTGTCTCCCCCACTCTCTGTAATTTATATATATATATATATTTTTTTTTTTCTCTCCCACCCACCCCGTCTTTCTCTGCCTGTCTGTCTGTGTGTCTTCCTTTCTCTCTCTCACCCTTTCAATGCCTATCTCTCTCTCTCTCTCTCTCTCTCTCTCTCGCTCTCTCATTCTCTCTCTCACTCTCTGTTATTTCACACTCACAATCACAAGCATGGTTTCTTTTTATATGTCTGGGAAAATCACAATTGTCTAACTCATATAATTATAGCATATTACCAAGACAAAGATGAATAAAATGAAGTTTGGAACATTTTCAGCTCATAATAGTGAACTTGTGTGTATTAATTTATGAAAGGAGTCTTTCCTTTCTAGCAGATCTCCACGCTCCACACACCCTCCCCATCGCACCCCTCTGCTCAGTGTGCCAGTCACACAGCGGCCTAAACCTGTCAGAGAGAGAGAGAGAGAGAGAGAGAGAGAGAGAGAGAGAGAGAGAGAGAGAGAGAGAGAGAGATACAGAGACAGAGACAGAGAGATAGAGACAGAGACAGAGACAGAGATAGAGACAGAGACAGAGTGAAAGAGAGATACAGAGGGACAAAGAGACAGAAAGACAGAGAGAGAGGGGGAGAGAGAAAGAGAGTGAGAGGGAGACAGAAAGGCACAGAGAGAGAAAGAGAGACACGGAGAGAGAGAGTGAGAAAGAGAGAGAGAGAGAGAGAGAGAGAGAGAGAGAGAGAGAGAGAGAGAGAGAGAGAGAGAGAGAGAGAGAGAGAGAGAGAGAGCGCAACAACAGATTGAAACCAACCCGCTCCCTACAAGCCTGACATTTTCTAGAGCTGTGGAGAATTCCAGAGAATTTGGTCTAAAAATAACACCAACCTCGTGAAAAAAATTCTGTGTTTAACTCTTGCGTTGACATTTTTCAGAATTGTTTGTTGTAGCGACAAATGAGAGGGACAAACGGACCTATCGTAATCTGCCATGATTGTGAACTTCATAAAGTTTTGATGGAAGAAACACAAAACGATTCCTTCAAGTTTGTAAACGTTTAAATTTTGTCATGACGGAGATATTTTAACAAAAATTGCTTCAAAAATAAATTTACATGCAGTGTTATCCCTGTTTAATTTGTCCTATAAATATAAATAGAACTATTGACCTATTTGCAAACTGAGCGACCCTTTTTTTTTAAAATACATAGAGACCAAGTCACCGAAGTAAACAAGCTTTTGCATGTTTGGGTTATAGTGATCTATATCTTTTAACTTTTGGGCATAGCAAGGACAAAATTTTACTCAGAACGCACTTATAATTCAGCTTACAGGCCTACACTACAAAAATATCTAACTGTCCTAACTCTGCCAATTGGTTAAAAAGATACAGCTCACTCCTACTGCAAAGGTTTTTCACTTCGGTGAATTGGCCTGTATGTAGTTTAGGAAGCCTCGAAACAGAGCTAAATGAATCATCTAGTTGATAGGTCAGTAACTTTTTAGATTTATAGGAAGCCTCGATGCAATACCAATATCTCCAATTGATGCCCTGGTCTGAGACCCAATTTTGAATTCCGTTCTTTATTTTCAAAGTCAGGAAAAGCTAATGGTTTAAGGCATTTTACATCACTCGTCATAAAAAACTCAGGGTTAAGATATTTGATAGCAATGATCATAAAAACTCAAGGGTTAATGCATTGTATGTCAGTCATCATAGAAGCTCAAGGGTTAAGGTATTTTATAATTATCAGGCATCATAAAAACTCAAGGGTTAAGGCATTTTATATCATTCATCATAAAAACACAAGGGGTAAGGTATTTTATATCAGTCATCATAAAAACACAAGGGGTAAGGTATTTTATATCAGTCATCATAAAAACACAAGGGGTAAGGTATTTTATATCAGTCATCATAAAAACACAAGGGGTAAGGTATTTTATATCAGTCATCATAAAAACTCAAGGGTTAAGGCATTTTATATAAGGGTAGCAACATTTAGCGATTCCGTCACCACGTAATTTGAAGCTCTAAGAGGTTTGGCGTTTAAAGGTTACAAAAACTGAACTGTTTTCATGGAGTAGAGAAGCTATAACTAACAAAGCTCTGGAACATTCTATCCTGTCCTTGTTGTTTCCTGCACACACATCCTGTCTCCGTGCGGAGTGCGGTTGTTCTGTTTTATCTCTCATCTCGATGATTCGAATTCTCTATCTTTTATACGTTGTGATTCTGTTTTATCTCTTATCTCGATGATTCGAATTCTCTATCTTTTATACATTGTGATTCTGTTTTATCTCTCATCTCGATGATTTAATTCTCTATCTTTTATACGTTGTGATTCTGTTTTATCTCTCATCTCGATGATTCGAATTCTCTATCTTTTATACGTTGTGATTCTGTTTTATCTCTCATCTCGATGATTCGAATTCTCTATCTTTTATACGTTGTGATTCTGTTTTATCTCTCATCTCGATGATTCGAATTCTCTATCTTTTATACGTTGTGATTCTGTTTTATCTCTCATCTCGATGATTCGAATTCTCTATCTTTATACGTTATGATTCTGTTTTATCTCTCATCTCGATGATTCGAATTCTCTATCTTTTATACTGTTTTATCTCTCTGATTCTACATTTTTATCTCTCATCTCGATGATTCGAATTCTCTATCTTTTATACGTTGTGATTCTGTTTTATCTCTCATCTCGATGATTCGAATTCTCTATCTTTTATACGTTGTGATTCTGTTTTATCTCTCATCTCGATGATTCGAATTCTCTATCTTTTATACGTTGTGATTCTGTTTTATCTCTTATCTCGATGATTCGAATTCTCTATCTTTTATACATTGTGATCACACTATCTATTACAGCAATAAGAAAAAGACACGAAGAAATCAAAGGCCGGCTAGTTTAACCTAGTTAACTTTTGAACATAAGAAACAACAACATCATCAACAACAACAACAACAACCACAACAACAACCACAACAACAACAACAACAACAACAACAACAACAACAACAGCAACAACAACAAAAACACAACAGAACATCAAGATCCTGAATGTGGTAGCAAACGATGATTTCTTCAATTAATGTAATTAATTTTAATTATCGTCGTTTTTTCTTCTCTTTTTCTTTTGGAGGATATACATTTACTATTATTGTTATGAAATTTCCTTACGTAGATGTCTCTCTCGCCTGTTCATTTGAGCGTGAAATCAAGCTTGTTCTCACTAATCGTCAATGCGGCTTACATCAGGTATTGCACGTTCCATAACTGTAATGATACTTCTTTTTCTGATCCTCAGAAGAAGGCTGCTTTCTTTATGGCTCAGTTCAATATATACAGGAGCGACAAAGCGAAGCACTTCATGAAATCTCGACGCCTTAGTTTACATTTGTTCTATGTCCAGTTTTACTACAATTAGAGCTAGCGTCAATTTTCATCCACTTAACACATTATTTATATACCCTGTTAATTCTAGAACCAACAGTCGAGCGAAATGGATCAAGTTTTCTTACATTTGTTTTATGTCCAGCATAATGAGTATAAGGTAAAAGAAAGTTTGGAAGCTATTTTCTCAAAGCTATGTCATGTGGACATAGAACAAATGAAAACTGAGGCGTCAATATGCGTCAATCCCCGCCCGTAAACCAGTGTAGTTTTTCAAGAACTCAAATTCATTGCAGTGACACTCATATAGGTTTTGTTTTTTTTTTTTTGTTTTTTTTTTTAGAGAAGTGTGACTTCCTCTAAATTTAATGAAAAATTTAAACAATGTTGAGAATAAAAGCTAGTACTAAGAAACTTATTGATCACATTAGTTCTTTGGGTCTTGATGCATTTGAATATACTGGTTTTCGAAGAAATCTATACAATTTAAGAGTTTTTCTTAGTACAAAGGAAACCGTCTAAATCTGTACATTCCTTGATTGTTTTTAGATCTTTTGAAATGCTTTTTTGAAAACTGTGAATTAAGTGCATAAAAGTGCTCTGCCTTGCGGGAATTCTTAGCTGCCCAGTTATTTAAACCTACATGATAATTTGTTCTATGTCCACATGACGTAGCTTTGGGAAAATGGCTTTTAAACTTTCATTCACCTTATACTCATATGTTGGACATAGAACAAAATGTAAGAGAACTTGACCCATTTTGCTCAACTATTGGTTCTAAAATTAAGAGAGCATATAGATAATGATTTTAGGGGATGGAAATTGACGCTAGCTCTAATTTTAGGAAAATTGGACATAGAGCAAACGAAAACTGAGGTGTCGAAATGTTTCAAAAAGTTTATTAATCGGTTTGGTTTAAAAAAAGTAGGAACTATTCTTCTTGGTCTAAGTGGATAATAATTCTGCGAAAATGAAAATGCTTTATGGACCATATGAACATAGTAAAATGGTTTTATGAAATGGTATTAAACAGCAAAACCAATGTCTTTCCTCTAATAGAACTCCCCTTATCATAGACCATCACGGCTGCAGGTGAAGCCTTTTAATTGCACATAGAACTCAACCTCGTTTGTTTGTTGCTTATTTTTTTCATTAACGTCATTTGAAGTCTGGAGTTTTTTGTTTTTTTTTTGAAATAGGTGAAAATGTCGGCGTTGACTCGCTTTTTCTTTTCTTAGTTTTTTTTTTTTTTGATTGATTGAGAAAACAGTAAAGTTATACTTTTTTTTTCTCTTCTTGGGGTAAATCAAATTTTTCCCGTCCACTTTGCGATGATCATTTTTTGCTCCTCTCTTTAAAAAAAGAAAGAAGACAAAAATAGAGCATGTCAAGAGTTTTAACACAAAATATTATTTTTTTTCCCTGACGAGAGTTCTTGCCATCTTTAAGGTAACCATGGAGACAAATATGAACTGGCGGGATGTGCCCACGTTTGCTCAAGGTGCAGACAGGTGCGAGCCAACACTGGCCTCTCTGTGGCCGCCCGGGCAGCAGAAGACACCGCCGGAAACTGAAGGGTCTCGCGAGAACACAGGAGAGATTGCGAGGTTACCGCTTGTTATGATTATGCTTGTCGAATACACGGGAACGTCCTTTGGAATTCCTGTCCCCACAAACGGAAGAGGTCGTCCAAAAGTCTATTTAGCCTCGTTTTGGTTTTTCATTCTTTCAGTTTCATGGTGTTAGCGCACGTGTTGGATTAGCGCCAATCAAAACACGCAGGGAGACAATTGTATGAGTGTAGATGAGGCTTTTGTCATTGAGATTGTATGCACATCACAGCTCACTGCTTGACTCTCTTCGCTTATACGCAATAAGAGATACACACAGGGCTTGTAATTCCCCCCCCCCCCCCACACACACACACACTTCCCTAAAAAAATCATAATAAAAAACAATATTCGAAGACAGTAATTTTAAAGAAAATGGATTGTACAATTATTGCCTCATTCATAATGCTCAAACTGTTTAATCCCTAACTTTGACCAAAACTGATTTATTTCAAAAGTAAAAATAATAGACAGTTTTAGTTTCAAATGCTAAGAACGGTGCAAGAGAAGCATAAAACATTTTGAAAAAAAAATTCAAACGAGGTTTAATCCTGATATCACTGCCAATCCACGTTGTATAGCTACTGGTTCTAAATAAACTATAGCTTAATGACTGGAATTCGGTACATCTCTGGCGTAAAAAGAAGTCTTGCTTTTAATAGGCTTGAAGTTTTGCGGGTAAAATACACTGCGTAATGTAACAATTGCTGTAGAATATAGATTTTGTAGTTAATCTTCAAGATAAAGTTTCCTCGTGTTGTTTGCTACTACGAATGGAATCACACCGTCTCTCCTTATTGCCGGTTTTTGAGGGAAGAGAAGTCGATCAAAGAGACGTTTGTAAAGACAAGGACAAGGGCGGAAATACAGATCAGTTACGTAATTATTTGTTGAGAGATTAATGTCTAGTGAAAGCCATGAAAATAAATATCAGTTACGTAATTACTTGTTAAAAGATAAGTTTCGAATCAGCGCCAAGAAAATAAATATAATTACATAATACCTGTTAAGAGTTTTGTATCTAGTTAGCATCATGAAAAAAAATATCAACTTTGTAATAATACTTGTTAGTCAGCGATAGGAAATATATATATATATATATATATATATATTAATTATGTAATTGCGCGTTAAGAGATAAGTCTCTAAATATAACGATACAAACAAATACTAATTATGAAATTTACCTGTTAAGAGATACGTGTCTTTAGTTATAGCCATTAAAAAAATGTCAAATATCTTATTACTTGTTATGAATAAGGTGTCTAGTCAGCGCTAGGAAAATAAATATCACTGCACAAAAAAGCATTGGGAATTTCTCTGAAGAAATATGCTAGCATTCGTAAGAACATCTTTTAATATATGTATGTGGGTGTGTATGTTTGTCTGATTATCAGTTCCTGTGTTTGATTTAGTTTTGAAAAAAAAATGCGATATGCCATTGTATGCTGGTGAGTCTGCGTTCCTTCCAACAATAGAGAGACAAATTCGGAACAAACAACAGGCCGGAACACAAAACCTCCCCTAGGGTCAACAAAACTGTCTTGAGGTCGCCGAGAGAGAGAAGCCAGGATGTTGTCGCTTGTAGTGGTAACACCACCACCACCACTGCCCCTCCCTCTAGCGTGTCTCCTCCCCACCACTGCCCCTCCCTCTAGCGTGCCTCCTCCTCCACCACTGCCCCTCCCTCGATCATCCCCCCTACTCCCATAAGCCTCCTCCTTCCCTCCTCCCCATCTGTGTTGGTTGTCTCAGGTCAGGACGATCAAACCCTCAACTGTCCACTTGTTCTCTCGACACCTGTTTTAGATGCCTCCTATGACGTAAACAGACAAGGTTACCTTCAATATTCGCTGCAGACAGATAAGCCTTGATTCGCCGAACCATTACGCTCTGATGTAATGCTGACTCAATGTAAAAAAAAAAATGAGGTGGAAGCAGCATCATCATCATCAATGACGACCACCACATCGGAATATAAGATGTCTCCGTGGACGATGCTTGTCATTTATGGGGCAGTGCTGGTTTCAGGCGGCACAAGGACTCAGAGACCAGGACTTCACTAAAGATCTAAAGATGTGATTCTCACTTCTCATGGACCACTGTGCCGCATTGTGACCGCTAGAGCGATCACTGCTCACAGCTCACTGGACTCTACTTAAGTTTTTAACAGAGAGAATAAAAGAGTAACTCAACACACCTGACAGCCAGCTTTGAAACACATCGTAGAATTTGAAGTTTATTGAAATTTTGTTTTAATTTAAAAATACCAACAACCATGTAAAATAACTGAGACATAGAATACTTTTTTATTCTAGCGCAGGTCTATTTTTGCCTATTCGGCGGTGTAATAAATTAAACCGGTTTATATTAGGAATAAGAAAATACTAAACCGGTTTATATTAGGAATAAGAAAATACTAAACCGGTTTATATTAGGAATAAGAAAATACTAACAGAACCACAATGCTCAGAGAAACCAGCCATGATCCACACTTACCTATTTTGTGTTTTTTGTTGATCATGGCGTGCCAGATTCACACATCTTCCCCAGAGAGAACGAAAGGTGAGTCTCAATCGCCTAAAATTAATAAGAATAACTAACTAATTTTGTAAAATCCGAATCTATTTAAATTAAAAAAATCTTTATTATGTAGGTTTGAATAACTGCGCAGCTAAGAATTCCCTCAAGGTAGTGCACTTTTATGTACTTAATGTGAAATTTCACAGCTTTCTGATAAGCGTTTAAAAGGATATAAAAACAGGTTGGGAAAGGACAGAATTGGTCAGTTTCGTTTGCTCAGATCTCATACATTTAATGTATTCTTTCAGAACCATACAAATCCAACAATTTAAATCAGTTCTTATATTCTCAATCTGTGAGCCGAAGGAACATAAGCTAAAGAAATTTTGGCGAGCCGTTCTAACAGCTATGATTTACTCTTAAATACGTTAAATAATTAAGACATGAAATTTAAGAGCTAAAAAAAATACTAAAATATTCTTCAACAGACTTTGACAAGTATCTTCAGTCACATGAAAAAAATACCACAGTTTTAATTTTTAAGCGTGAATAACAGATATTAGTTTGATTAAAGTATCCTTATCTTGAATACAGCCAATCGTTCAAGAGATGCGGCTTATCTGACCAATTATTGACTTCATAGAAATAACCATTATAAGATTTGCATTCACTTAACTTAACTTCTACCCCAGTAGGTTTTATGACACGAGGTTGGATACTTGAAACATTAAATTTTCCCACGATAGTTGTCGCATGTTTACAACATTTTTTGTATCTATGAGATATCGCCAAGAATTAACCGACTCTGTCAATTATCTTTCTAGGCAGTGTAGGTGACTATCTAGAATCAAAGGTTTGGAGAGATTGGTGAGAAATAAAAAAAAGTGGAAATGATTGCAGTAATCCATTACTGGTGGAAAAGAGTAAACTGATGCTAAGCGAATTACGCAGAAAGTGCAGAGAACCCAATGTTTTCTTCTGTAATTATATTAGTCGTATCTTCATTTTCTAATCATCAAAACTTATCTCAAATCAATTCAGTTTCTATTTCTGTTACTGTGCCGGGTAACAAATTGTGTCACTCAATAATCTAAGATAGAATATTTAGAGATTCATATTATTTAAAGTACAAAGCATGTTAATTTCACTATTTGTTCATAGATTATTGAAAATTATCAAAGAATGTGCTAAGGGGTGCGCAATATTCAACACAGAAAACTTTTTCTTCCCATAGAGAAAGTGCTGACCGCAACACATTCTCCAAGGGAAATAGCTCAAAATAAACCGATATTTGAGAAGAATTGACCGAGTTATGTGACTTCTATTGATTCCTCCAGGAAATCTTAAGTCAATCAGGGCAATAATTTGAAAACCTACAGTTTTTAAAATTCATCCAAGAGAACGAATGAAGGAAATTGCGTTATAATATGAAATAATAGTTTTCAAACCTAAGAATATTTCTGATTTAACATTTCATGGAACTTTTTATTTCATGTTTTATTGCTTGAAGAAAAACGAAAGTTGGAATGCGAGTGCAGTTTACACGATATTTTATTTTGTTAGAGACATCAGTCTAAGCGCTAATGCTGAATGGGTATCTTGTCTAGGCTAATATCTTGAGGGTTCTTGTAAAAGATCTATTATCGTTCGCTTGGAAATGAAACATGCACGTGTAAATTAATACTTGGCTTCAAGAAAATTTTTACAAAAATTATAGTTTTTATATCTCATAATTATGATCTGATGTATGGAATCTGTTTGAAGCCTGGACAGATCTGAGCATAAAAAAGTTTCATTGCATTATTTTCTCACATTTTTACGAGATAAAAAGAAAAACAAAATCATATTTCAAGGGAATAAATTGCAAGCATGTGAGAGGCTGTAAAAATTTCGAAGTTATGTCTCACTTCTTTTATTTGAAGGCCCCCGTCTTTTTGTCTGTCTCGCTTTCTCTCTGTCTGTCCGTCTGTTTGTCTGTCTGTCTATCTGTCTGTCCTTCTCTCTCTCTCTCTCTCTCTCTCTCTCTCTCTCTCTCTCTCTCTCTCTCTCGGCTCTTACGTCCTAGTGCTCCAATTTTGACGCCTCGGCTGCCTCTCGGATGTTCGCCCACAGTCCCGTCCATAATGTTCTGTCTTCTTTTATCGACCTTTCCCTACCACATATTTATTGATATCTATTACCTTCATCTCTACCCCCGCATCAACATCTCCTGCCCAGAGCCCACATACAAACGCGTCTGCTACTACACGAACTGGAGTCAGTACAGACGTGACCAGGCCAGGTTCCTGCCCTCGGACATCGACCCTTTCCTCTGCACTCACCTCATCTTCGCCTTCGCTAAAGTCGACAAAGGCGTGCTCGCTCCGTACGAATGGAACGATATGGAACCTCCCTGTAAGTTCTTTTCACGTGATGCCATAATGTCAGCATCCCTGTAAGTTCTTTTCACGTGATGCCATAATGTCAGCATCCCTGTAAGTTCTTGTCACGTGATGCCAAAGTGTCAGCATCCCTGTAAGTTCTTGTCACGTGATACCACAATACCAGCATCCCTGTAAGTTCTTGTCACGTGATGCCACAGTGTCAGCATCCCTGTAAGTTCTTGTCACGTGATACCACAGTATCAGCATCCCTGTAAGTTTTTGTCACGTGATACCACAGTGTCAGCATCCCTGTAAGTTCTTGTCACGTGATACCACAGTGTCAGCATCCCTGTAAGTTCTTGTCACGTGATACCACAGTGTCAACATCCCTGTAAGTTCTTGTCACGTGATACCACAGTGTCAGCATCCCTGTAAGTTCTTGTCACGTGATACCATAATGTCAGCATCCCTGTAAGTTCTTGTCACGTGATGCCATAATGTCAGCATCCCTGTAAGTTCTTGTCACGTGATGCCATAATGCCAGCATCCCTGTAAGTTTTTGTCACGTGATGCCATAGTGTCAGCATCCATGTAAGTTGTCTACAGTGTTTGTCATGTGATACCGTAGTGCCAGCATCCTTGTAAGTTATCTACAGTGTTTGTCACGTGATACCATAGTGTCAGCATCCTTGTAAGTTCTTGTCACGTGATGCCATAATGTCAGCATTCATGTATGTTGTCTACAGTGTTTATCACATGATGCCATAGTGTCATCATCCTTGTAAGTTCTTGTCACGTGATGCCATAGTGTCAGCATCCATGTAAGTTGTCTACAGTGTTTGTCATGTGATACCGTAGTGCCAGCATCCTTGTAAGTTATCTACAGTATTTGTCACGTGATACCATAGTGCCAGCATCCTTGTAAGTTATCTACAGTGTTTGTCACGTGATACCATAGTGTCAGCATCCTTGTAAGTTGTCTACAGTGTTTGTCACGTGATACCATAGTGTCAGCATTCTTGTAAGTTCTTGTCACGTGATATCATAGTGTCATCATCCCTGTAAGTTCTTGTCACGTGATACCATAGTGTCAGCATCCTTGTAAGTTATCTACAGTATTTGTCACGTGATACCATAGTGCCAGCATCCTTGTAAGTTATCTACAGTGTTTGTCACGTGATACCATAGTGTCAGCATTCTTGTAAGTTTTCTACAGTGTTGATCACGTGATACCATAGTGTCAGCATTCTTGTAAGTTCTTGTCACGTGATATCATAGTGTCAGCATCCTGTAAGTTCTTGTCACGTGATACCATAGTGTCAGCATCCTTGTAAGTTGTCTACAGTGTTTGTCACGTGATACCATAGTGTCAGCATTCTTGTAATTTTGCTACAGTGTTGATCACGTGATACCATAGTGTCATCATTCTTGTAAGTTCTTGTCACGTGATACCATAGTGTCAGCATCTTTGTAAGTTGTCTACAGTGTTTGTCACGTGATACCATAGTGTCAGCATTCTAGAAAGCTATAAAGCTATCTACAGTGTTTGTCACGTGATACCATAGTGCCAGCATCCTTGTAAGTTATCTACAGTGGTTGTCACGTGATACCATAGTGTCAGCATTCTTGTAAGTTGTATACAGTGTTTGTGACGTGTTGCCATAGTGTCAGCATCCCTGTAAGATATCTGGACTTCTTGTCACATGATACAATCATGGTATCTATAAAAATCTAAAAAAAAATAGCAATGTAGTAAAGCAATATTATTCGTCGATGACTTTTATTGGAAAAAAAAATTTTCATCTAATTATAGTTATGGAAAATAAGCTCTATGGTGGACAAAGAGGGAGTCTCGATCTAATATCTAAAGGGACCAATCTTTATGATGTTGTGGAATTTTACACGCCGCCTATAAATAAGAGGACGGATTTTCTCTTTTCTTACTTATCAATCCCGAAAGAAGGGCTGTTTGATGAAAAGTAAAGATCTTAGATCACAATTATTAAATGCATCACATAAGAATGAAAAACAGACGCTTTTTCGAGTTCAACTTATTTGGATACTCTATCACACTGTTATCATTTATGATATTTAAATTTCCATTGCTCTTCTTTTCCGAGCAATTCATTGTTCTATACAACAAAAAATTAAATGTCTGATTGATACTTATATGAACACTTCGTCACTTTATCAATTGAACTCTTGTTGTTTTTCATGATCGAATCTTCATTAATTAATTCTTAATCGATCTGTGTGCAGTCCTGTACAAGCAGTTCACGGGGCTGAAGAAGTCCAACCCGAGACTGAAGACTCTCCTGGCAGTGGGAGGGTGGAACCACGGCTCCATGCCGTTCACAGGTAACATCTGGGGAACCACACGGGACGGGAGGTTTAGTTAGTAACTTTGGTCAGTCTCGCAACGTATCCATTAGCCACTGTAGTTTTACTGTCTCGCAACGTATCCATTAGCCAGTGTAGTGTTACTGTCTCGCAACGTATCCATTAGCCACTGTAGTTTTACTGTCTCGCAACCTATCCATTAGCCAGTGTAGTGTTACTGTCTTGCAACGTATCCATTAGCCACTGTAGTGTTACTGTCTCGCAACGTATCCATTAGCCACTGTAGTGTTACTGTCTCGCAACGTATCCATTAGCCAGTGTAGTGTTACTGTCTTGCAACGTATCCATTAGCCACTGTAGTGTTACTGTCTCGCAACGTATCCATTAGCCACTGTAGTGTTACTGTCTCGCAACGTATCCATTAGCCACTGTAGTGTTACTGTCTCGCAACGTATCCATTAGCCACTGTAGTGTTACTGTCTCGCAACGTATCCATTAGCCAGTGTAGTGTTACTGTCTCGCAACGTATCCATTAGCCACTGTAGTGTTACTGTCTCGCAACGTATCCATTAGCCACTGTAGTGTTACTGTCTCGCAACGTATCCATTAGCCAGTGTAGTGTTACTGTCTTGCAACGTATCCATTAGCCGCTGTAGTGTTACTGTCTCGCAACGTATCCATTAGCCAGTGTAGTGTTACTGTCTCGCAACGTATCCATTAGCCACTGTAGTGTTACTGTCTCGCAACGTATCCATTAGCCACTGTAGTTTTACTGTCTCGCAACGTATCCATTAGCCACTGTAGTGTTACTGTCTCGCAACGTATCCATTAGCCACTGTAGTGTTACTGTCTCGCAACGTATCCATTAGCCGCTGCAGTTTTACTGTCTCGCAACGTATCCATTAGCCGCTGCAGTTTTACTGTCTCGCAACGTATCCATAAGCCGCTGCAGTTTTACTGTCTTGCAACGTATCCATTAGCCGCTGCAGTTTTACTGTCTCGCAACGTATCCATAAGCCGCTGCAGTTTTACTGTCTTGCAACGTTTCCATCAGCCACTGTAGTTTTACTGTCTTGCAACGTATCCATTAGCCACTGTAGTTTTACTGTCTCGCAACGTATCCATTAGCCACTGTAGTTTTAACTCAATGTGAAAACCTGGTCATCAGCTAAATCTTCTTTAACTGAATACCCCAACCAAGAACAAAATATCGACAACTTTTTTAAACTTTAAGATATCAACAGTTTTAGATTTTATTCAGCATATAGATTTAACAAAGGCCATATGATACGATTTCTTCCATTTCAACCTCAAAAGTATCCATCTTAATATCATTCTTTCAAGCACATTTTTATACTCCTCAATTCCCTATAAACATTCACGTAAAATACAAAACGTACCTATTGATTTTTCGCTCAGCCATGGTCAGTTCTAAAGCCGGAAGATCAAAATTCATCAACCATGCGATCAAATATCTGCGAAGCAACAGGTTTGATGGCCTTGACCTTGACTGGGAGTACCCAGCAAGCCGTGGAAGTCCTGGCAAAGACAAGGAGAATTTCGTGATCTTAGCTCAGGTGATTCCTTGTAACACGCCTCGGTGCTAGATTTATACTGTAAAACTAGGGAACTTAGAGTCAATTCAAGGGAACAATACAGATGATTATCTGAAGGAGAATTTCGTGATTTTAGCTCAGGTGATTCCTTGTAACATAACACGCCTCGGTGCTAGATTTATACTGTAAAACTAGGGAACTTAGAGTCAATTCAAGGGAACAATACAGATGATTATCTGAAGGAGAATTTCGTGGTCTTAGCTCAGGTGATTCCTTGTAACATAACACGCCTCGGTGCTAGATTTATACTGTAAAACTAGGGAACTTAGAGTCAATTCAAGGGAACAATACAGATGATTATCTGAAGGAGAATTTCGTGGTCTTAGCTCAGGTGATTCCTTGTAACATAACACGCCTCGGGGCTAGATTTATACTGTAAAACTAGGGAACTTAGAGTCAATTCAAGGGAACAATACAGATGATTATCTGAAGGAGAATTTCGTGATTTTAGCTCAGGTGATTCCTTGTAACACGCCTCGGGGCTAGATTTATACTGTAAAACTAGGGAACTTAGAGTCAATTCAAGGGAACAATACAGATGATTATCTGAAGGAGAATTTCGTGATTTTAGCTCAGGTGATTCCTTGTAACACGCCTCGGGGCTAGATTTATACTGTAAAACTAGGGAACTTAGAGTCAATTCAAGGGAACAATACAGATGATTATCTGAAGGAGAATTTCGTGGTCTTAGCTCAGGTGATTCCTTGTAACACGCCTCGGGGCTAGATTTATACTGTGAAACTAGGGAACTTAGAGTCAATTCAAGGGAACAATACAGATGATTATCTGAAGGTAATTATAAATAATTATAGTCTTTTTTTTTCATAATCACTCCTCTTTTGGTTTGAGAGATAAGTTATTTATTTGTGAGAAGGTCAGGCATCAAATCTGGACTCCAAGACAATCAGTGCCATATTATGGGAAATAAACATAATTACGAATGTCATTAACCTAGTTGATGAGATAATTAATAAACTCATGTTTTCGATATCTTAAAAGAGAAAACTAAAATAATTTTTGATTATCAGTTTATGAATTGAGGTCAAACTTCCCATTCCAGGAACTTAAAGAAGCATTTGAGAAGGAAGCGAAAAAATCTGGTCAGGATCGTCTTTTGTTAACAATGGCTGTACCTGGTGGGGAGAAGCTAACACTCGCCGGATATGACGTCATGAAGCTGAACAAGTGGGTAACCGATATTTCCGCACACCATGCAACCACTTACTGATTTTAATGTGAACGTTATTAAATATTGGAAGGTTCATCTCAGGCCTATCAATACAAAGCTTTAATCATCTTATCCTTTGTTATCTTTGAATTAATTTTCATTGAACACAATTTCACTACGGTACCGCTACATTTTACCTTTAAACATAATAATTTTTTTAGTAAAATGTGTCAAGCAAGGCATGAATAACCACTGTTACTTAGACGCTGTTAATAATAGTTGAAACTCTAACCAACGTATTTCCTTGGTCGCTGACCTACCCCAGGTACGTGGATTTCTTCAACCTGATGAGTTACGACCTGCATGGAGGCTGGAGTCCAACCATCGGCCATCACGCGCCACTGGTTGGTGGCTACACCTGGGCGCCACCCAAGTCCAAACCTGAGAATGTTGTAGGTCAAACCTGTCTCGAAGTTTAGTAGTGAAACTAGTGTCCGCTTTTAGCGCAGCTTCATATTTTGGATTTTGCTACTAAAATCAATAAGAATAATTAAGAATTTTTGTAAAATTCAAATCTATTTACAGACTTTTTTTTAACATTCATTATCATATACGTTTAAATAAATGCGTGGCTAAGAATTCCCGCAAGGCAGTGCAATTTTATGCACTTAATGGGAAAATTCACAGCTTTCTAAAAAAACGTTTAAAAGGATCTAAAAACAGATTAGGAAAGTAAAGAATTAGTCGATTTCCTTTTTTGGAGATGAAGTTATCACAAGTTATCGGTTATCGCTTTCCGTCTTGAGAAAGCAAATGTTTACGGTGTGTCAACACCAACAACTTTAATCTCTTTGTATACTACATACGACTGATGAGACAATGTGTTTCATTGATCAAAACAAGAGAAGGTCTCTAAGGGGTCAAAGAACTATTAAGTTTTATTTACACAAGGAGCCGAAATTCCTGTCTGCGGTTTACACCAAAATTGCAATCTGATCTTTTTACAGGTGTTACACACACACACACACACACACTAAAAAAAACAAAAAATACAAAATTATAAAACATGTACCATTTACTTACTTCAAAGTTAGCCAAAATACTTGTTGATTTAAAGTTTAATTTTCTTGGTAAAGTAAAAAATAAAAAAAGAGGCGACTCTGTAGTGAAGGATCACAACAGACTAATACCATAAGACTTTAAATTGATTTTTTCTTCCAGGAAAAGGCCGTTAACCTGTGGCTAAAACTCGGCGCCGATCCGGAGAAGCTAGTTATGGGCCTTGCCTTTTATGGGAAGACGTTTCAACTTTGCACCAAAGAGCACCAGGCTGGGAACAAGAGCTGCGGCGCTGGGCGCCCGGATTCACTGCCGTACTATGACGTAAGAAACATGGCGGGTTTGGTTTATCATTCTACTTGAGGCGCATCAAAGAAGTCATGTTTGATAGGAAATGTTTTACATTAGAAAAATCAATGAAGCCTGCAAATTATCTATATATTTAGACATAATCATTATTATTGATATAGCACAATATTTAACGTGGCTAAGAGCGAATTAAATTTAAAACGGAAAAGGAATATAATTTCGTACGCTCGGAAGCTTTAATTTCTGTTTGAGTGGTCCAGCAAGCAAGTATTCTTTGTAGTCTCGAGACATCATATACAATCCCAACTTTTCTTATTATCCCAAGCTATTTCTCCTCCATCATAACAAATTCATTCATTACAAGAATTCGTTTCTTTCTTTCAAATCATTTGTGTATGTTATAAACATCACAATAAACTTGAACAAACCGATACTGTTTAATAATTTTGTGAGAAAATCCGATATTCTTGTTGGCGTAAGAATAAAACGGCACTCTGTATGTCTAACAGTTTGTTAGCCTCTCTGAACGTCTTTGTCCCCGAATCTTTCTAGTACAATGATTTATTATAAAAAATAGTTCTCTTTTTTCTTGTGCTTTTTTGTTGTTATTTTTTCCAATTTCAATTCATTAGTTTCCTTCGTTCTCTGACTTCTGAATTAAAAATGAATGTGCAAATTTGACCAATTTTCTTGGACTAGCGGGCGAGTTCTGGATTGTGATAGGAAACAAAACAGACCATCACCCATATTGAATATCTGTGGATCTAGATTTCATTTCCGACACTTTGAAAACGCGTCTTTGTTGAAAAGATATTAATCTGTAGTTCTGCTTTCTAGAAGAGAGAAAAGAGTAACATAATTATAGCCTCCACGCTTAAAACTAAGTAGTATTCACAGGCGTGGCCGATAAAAAAACGAGGTAGTAAGGTTACTTACAAGCTCAGAAAAGCCAATATATTTGAAATATCTACAAGATATATTTATAAGCCTTTTTATTTTAAAACTAAGACCATGTCAAGCATCTGGTTTCATTCTGTGTCCAGATACTGAGGAGACTTCTGACCAAAAGACTGAGGCGACACTGGCTGGAGGAGGAACAGGTGCCTTACGCTGTCAGTGACGTGGATCGGTTGTGGGTCGGGTATGACGATGAGCAGAGCTTGTTGGCGAAGGTGGGTATGATGATGATGATGATGGTGATGATGGTGATGATGATGGTGATGATGATGATGATGATGATGATGATGATGATGATGATAATGATGGTGATGATGATAATGGTGATGATGATGATGATGGTGATGATGGTGATGATGATGGTGATGATGATGATGATGATGATGATGGTGATGATGGTGATGATGATGGTGATGATGATGATGATGATGATGATGATGATGATGATGATAATGATGGTGATGATGATAATGGTGATGATGATGATGGTGGTGAGGACGTTGATGGTGATTATGATGACAATGATGATGATGGTGATGATGATGTTGATGATGATGATGATGATGATGATGTTGATGATGATGATGATGGTGAGGACGTTGATGGTGATTATGATGACAATGATGATGATGGTGATGATGCTGATGATGATGATGATGATCATCATCATCATCATCATCATGATCATGATGGTGATGATGATGATGATGGGAATGATGATCATGATGATGGTCATGATGATTATAAGAAAGAAGAGAATGTGGAGGACGTTGATGGTGATTATGATGACAATGATGATGATTGTGATGATGTTGATGATGATGATGATGATGATGATGATGATGATGGTGATGATGATGATGATGATGATGATGATGATGATGGTGATGATGATGATGCTGATGATGATGGTGATGATGATGATGATGGGAATGATGATCATGATGATGGTCATGATGATTATAAGAAAGAAGAGAATGTGGAGGACGTTGATGGTGATTATGATGACAATGATGATGATTGTGATGATGTTGATGATGATGATGATGATGATGATGGTGAGGACGTTGATGGTGATTATGATGACAATGATGATGATGGTGATGATGTTGATGATCATGATGATGATGATCATGATGATGGTGATGATGATGATGATGGTGATGATGATGATGGATGATGATGATAATGATGGTGAGAATGATGATCATGATGATGGTCATGATGATTATAAGAAAAAAGAGAATGTGGAGGACGTTGATGGTGATTATGATGACAATGATGATGATGGTGATGATGTTGATGATGATGATGATGATGATGATGATGATGATGATGATGATGATGATGATGATGATGATGATGATGATGATGATGATGATGATAGTCGCTCGCCGTGATTTTAGCTTGTCAATGAACATTATGTAGATAATGATGGATTCGATTTCACAAATCCAGAAGTCAGGGGTAACTCTGTTTTCTCTCATGGTGAATTGCCTTCATGTGAACATTTGAGTGTGTTCGCTCATCAAGCTCATTGTATAGTGATAAACGACCGTAGATTTCTAATTCCTGTTGCAGGTGAACTATGCCAAGAAGAGACGTCTGGGAGGAATCATGGTCTGGTCTCTTGACCAAGATGACTTCACTGGCCGGTTCGGAGGTCACGGGGTCAGGTATCCACTGATGACCACCTTAAGAGATGCGCTGGAGGGTAGGAAAGTCAACAAGGTAAGTGAACCAACTCTTTAGAGATCATTAACTCAATTTCTGCAGCACACACGTATACGGAATGGAAACATAAACACTTGAAAATCATAAGCGATCAATCGTGAACATTCAAGATGATGCTTGCCAAGAAATCTATGCTTTATGTCCTTTTATTAGAAAGGTATAATGACTTTCACGGAAAACTTATTTGGAATAAGAAATTTGTTATGACATAAACATGTCGAAAACTTGTCAGAAAATTGTGCATATGGCGAATTGAGTATCTGTCAAGAAATTCATTTTTGTTATAAAATGAAAAATAAAAAAAACCCAATGGAATAGCTAAATAAAATAAAGCATACTGTTTAGTTTTAGAGAAGCATAGCACATGTAAATAAGTTGATCACGATGTTATATTATCAGATTCTTACTTCTCACACAAACTGATAAATGTTTATTTCATTCAGCAAGATTCAATTACTTTGTGCCCTGAGTCACTCTAGATATAGATCCCCCCCCCCACCCCCCACCCCCACCTGAAAATAATTGAAGCTAATACATCACTTTTCTTAAAAGTTCATAGTAAACATATTTCCTTATATTTTCTCAGCCTCACCTCTTTAGCAACGACAATTTCCAAGAGCCTGGGAAGTCTAAGAGCAAGGAGTATGCAGCGCCGCTCAAACACAGATTGGCCTCTCTCAAACACGACAAACTAGAGAGGAAGATGTCGAGAATAGAACGATTTCCATCTGTGCACCCCTCAGCGGTGCCGCTGTTCGGAAATCTGCTGGATTCACCTCACTCATCGCACGAAACCCGCATGGAACAAGACAAATACATACAACCATACAGGAATCTAGGTTCAACGAAAAGACGCTCTGATAGGAAGAAGAAAATAGCCAGAAATAATAAGAGGGCGCTTAAATATAGACATTTGCCCCACAACATGAATAAGCTGAATTATAAGAAACGTGAATCCTGGAGAGTTCTGAATGAGAACACAAATATGGGGTCCAAAAAAGCTTTAAAATACCGTAACTCACCTCAAATTAAGGAAGTGAAATCTAGACGAGGTCATGCTCATAACACCAAACTTTCTCGACGTTCGGACTATGAACACAAACACTTGGACCCCCGCATGTATGACGCACCAACGGTCAGACCAGAGAGAACGAAAGTCTCTAAACTAAGATCATCCGGCCACCTAGTACGTGGAAAACAAAAAAGAAAATCTGTGAAAAGAGGCCGGGGTAAATCCCCACACCGCAAAACTCCAGTTCTCTACCACCCAACTCAAATAGGCCGGCACAGAGATGGAGCACTGTTTCCACAAAGGGTGCCTTTCTCTGTGATAAGCGTGCAGACCAATCCGCCCAGCGACCAGGACTTCGGCACACCAGTGTTTGACCCCTGGGCTCAGCAAGGAAATATTCACTTTGTCGAAGCCAGTGACAGAGTTACCCCTCGTGCGGCTTATGAGATTCATGCAGAACGTTCTAGAGAGGCAGTACCAGAAAAACCTACAGAACGAAGCACGAAAAAAGATTCAGAAAACAAGAAAAGTCTAGAAACTTCCCAACTTCATCATCCCTTCTCTAAAACTTTTTCGGCCAGTTTTGATATGAATGACAATGATGGACGGTCTGATTATGTCTTTGTCAGATCCCACGATAAGCCGCCAAGTGACTTACTCGCTCAAGATGAAAACTTAGGTTTTAGCAATAGGGTTGATCACAATTGGGTAGATCAGGGTTATTTTAAATACGAAGAAAGCGAACCTGGGAATCCGGACTACGCTGACGATAATTTGATCGAAGACGAGTCTGATGATATGACGTCAGAAGAGCAACAATATTTAGTCATAGAACACGATCCAACCAAGAAGTGGTATGAGCCAATCCTACAGAAGCAGCAAGAGGAAGAACTCGACCTCAAACTCGCTGATTCTCTCCCCTACAACGTTCCGTGGAGGTCTGAAGACGGTAAAATTGATGTGAAACAAAGCGCTAAAACCGCCGTACAGATAAAACACGGACCGAGGCCCAGGCGGCATAGGGCGTCACTGATGCTGCCCTACAGCGGAAACAAGTTTGTGAAGGTCCACGCCGTCCCTCTGTCTGGTCTTAGCTTGACAGATGTTGTTAGAGAGAAACAAGCTAATGATTCCAGGACCACCTCTGACTCACCATCAATAGGACTAGAGATTATCCCCAAAGATAAACACCGCGTACAGCAATACCAGCCTTCCCTTCCCTGGTTTGATTTAAAAACCAAAGATTCGGATAGTTTGAGCATAGACAACAACACGGAAGCTTTGAGAAAGACCGACAATGGTCACCCGATAGTTGAGATCACGATGCCTTTGCGTGAGCACGAAATGAGAAATGTGTCGAGCAGGGGTCATGGTCAGGGTTTAAGAAAAAAGGGCAGTCGGCGTGTTAAAATACAAACAAAATCTGTAACGTATGGTCAACAAAACTTTTCATCACAAGGTGAGAACGCGTCCTTGGAACAGGACGGCAAGGAAATGATGGAAAACGGTTCTTCTAATCTCAGTCCGACAGTTGCCACGGACAAACCTAGACAAGATACGTACATGAACTCTCCATTTTCGCACCAAGTAGAGAACAAATCACCTAACTCAGACCACAACAAAGACGTGTGGTGGGAATTTCCAAAAATCGAAAAATACCAAGCCGTAGCGTCCACAGAAAGGAAAAGACTACCCAGACCAAATAATTTGGTTGAATTTGAGCCTTCGGTGAACATAGGCAATCATGACATGAGTAATTCTACCCCCACTACGGAAGCTTCTCTGTTCTACGCTTCTATGCCAACACTGGAACTTCGTGACACAGAGAAGTTAGCTATAAATGATACGAAACGAAAAGAAAGAATAGACAATCAAACTGCATCAAGCTCAAGTCTTAAGGTGTATAACCTCAGCGCCCCCTGTGACTCTGAAGATGATTGTGAGGACCTAACTAGAAGAGGAGAGAACCAGACTAAATCTCTTTTGAACAGCACGAGTAGTGGCCAGCATCTAGGTAACTTACTAAATCTACCTGCAGTCGACGAAAACAAGGCAAACAATTCTCGACATGGCAATCTTTCAACATTGCAAAATGAAACGGAAACTTTTTACGCCAACAAAGAACCAAGTGGAAGTAGTCACAAGAAACCTCCAAACCGCAAATGTAATAATGGGCGAGACAAAAGCGATGACAATGAAATTTCGAGCACAAATTCTACTGATTTGTATTCAAGTGATAACTTTAGTGAATGCAACTTAACGGAAGATGTTCAATTTATTCATGCAAACCATGAAAATCAAATTATCAATGAAACTTTAATCTCGCAATCTCTACCGATCAACTCTTTGCCTGATTCTAGCCAGAACGCAACTTCAAGGCGAAGAAAAGCAGGTCGCAGACATCCTCAACCCCAGGCCTATCACAACCTGGCTGTAAGACGGTCTCCTTTCAAGCCACCTCCTAGAGCATCTTTGTACCGTAACTCACCCGCCTCAAGACCTAGACCTGAGACACGTCGAGACGGTCGTGAAGACACACGCGCTGAAGCCGCTCAGAGACATCGTACCCGGAAGTTACACAGACTCAGACAACTTTTGCAGAACTCTTCGGTCGTGGAGCAACTCAAATCGAAGTTAGATAAACTTCACCAGAACACACGCGTGACACCAATGCCTCCTGGAAAGCTCTCAGCTGTTCCTATGACCAGTCATGTGACCCACAGGTTAGACACTACGGGAATACCCTTTGTCGTGACAGTGACTCACCGTCGACAACCTTCACCTTGGTATGAGCTCAGTACCGGAAGCGACGATGACGAATCCCCGACTGAAGAATATCCGCCCTCGTATATCGAAACCGTCGAGGAAACCGAAGATACAGACACAATAATCGATGACAGTAAGGAAAAGGTCGGTAATCCAGACAAGTATTGGCTTCGCTTTCGGGAAAATCGTGAGACGCTTCAGAACGTGGCAGACATGCCTCTAAACAGGCAACATTCCCATATACTGAGGCCAGACTCGGAGCTAAATCATTCAAACCGTGAAAACTCCCCACGTTATTTACCTCAAGACGCGAACCAAAGACGGACCCGATATTTTACCGACCCTGTAGCCAGAGCTTGGTGGGATCTCAAGAGTGACGGACATCAAAGCGCTGAGACTGACACTCAGAGGTCAGTAGAAGAAGTCCACAACATCAAATTAACAAAGAGAAAAAGGAAAGATCCTGAACCCATGGCCGTGAATTTTATCTCAAGAAGACGCGGCGCTATAAGTAAGAAAGACGCCACACCATTCCAAAGACCTGCGGTCAATACTCACCAATATTCTGACAATAAACCGAGAAATAGTTCCACAGCATCTAGAGATGAACCAAAATTGAATTCCGTGAAACTCGTGCGGGCACGATCTAAACCAACCACAGCACAGCCTCCTTCACACGAGCTATATAGAGCAAATTATCCTTCTCCCGAAGATAAAACATCAGATTTTCTCAACGATAGTAACGTACTAAATGATAGCAACCAAACCACAACAGAGAGAATGACACTTCATTCTGCTACTCCTGCAAGCCCCATTAGTCCTGACAGCACGCCAACTCTTTCGACCCCAAAGAGACGCAGAGCAAAATCCCCTACACGTCTTAAATCTCAAAAGAGAGAAAAGAGCAGAAACTCCATTCATGGTGGGGAAACTTCTTATTCTGTAGACCGTGATGAAACCATGACAGACCCAGCCTCTGGACAGGACATGGAGAGCAACTCCACACAGGACCTGCCTAGTCCTACACCTGCCTGGGTCACTCAAGGGGAACAACTCAGCGAGGAGAATGTGGCGCAGCCTAGGAGGTATCCGGAAGCGGAAACATATCGTGTGAGTCACGTGACCAATACAAGTATTTCTTTTGGGGGAAAAAGACCAGCGATTTTGTTCCTTACTGAAAAAGGAGGATGAAAAAATCTCTCTCTCTCTCTCTCTCTCTCTCTCTCTCTCTCTCTCTCTCTCTCTCTCTCTCTCTCTCTCTCTCTCCTTCTTTACATTGAGCGTAATAAATACAGCTTAGTTATAACTTTTAAATTGTAGCTGAAGCATACTTTCTCACTGATATTAGTTGTCCAGACCATTATATGATTCATAAACTTTAGCCTTTTAAAAATACCCTTTGGATTAAGTTAAGTAACATAAATAGTAAGACATACTCAATTAGTTAGTAAACTGCTGGTTACTTCACCGGATATTTTTTATACCTCCGTGGGTGTTTCTTTTTAATTTTAATGTTTCTTTTATGTTTTATCTTTCTTATTCACCTTCTCTTTTTTTCCCTTAACCTTGTTGTCGGTTGTTATTTGGTCTCTTTCTCTTTTGATGGTGTGACTCGGACATGATAGGTTTTTACATTATACTGCTTTTAGAGTCATTTCCGCCTATTTTGTACTTGTTCTAACTATTCGTTTTCCCCGATCAGGCTACTTACCCAGCACTCAAGGGAGATTACTCTGACCGCGACTCTATCAAACACCTGGTCCAGGCAGACGGGAAGGGCGGATGGAGCTTCCTGCGTAGCAGTGTCACCCCAGCATCTATACCTGGAGCAAGTCTCGTCACTTCCGGTTTCAGTACAGGTAAACAGGGCAAAACTTGATTATTTCTAGTTTTCGGCTGGGAAAAAAGCAACGTTATTCGCATTAAATGCTCTGTTAAAACAAAATTACGCTATAAACGTGATGAGGAAGTGGCAAAGCTCACTACGTAGCTAGGTTCACAAAGCGCTGGACGGGTGATAAAGATATGACACGGCTCGAACCGTGGCATGGGTTGTTGTCAGATCCCAGGCTGTGGTTTCTCCAGTTTGATAGCTGATTACAAGAGAAGTCTCTGGGACATATCAAATTACAATAGCAAGGCATTATTTATTGTCTCTGTGGCTCAAAACAAGTGTAGTTCCTTGCAATATGCATCAGTTGCAATCTAAAAAGAGCCGTTGCATGTGGAGGCTGTATGCTAAAAAAAAAAATCAAGAAGATGCTATATTTGGACTGTTCGTTGCTAGTTTTGGAACAAACTAATAATGCATTTGCTCTTGAATGAGAATTTTAAGACACTCTTAACTACATTTCAAATTGATAAGATTTATGGGTAGGCCCACTTTTGTTCTTCTTTGTTTTCTCTTTTTGACTGGATGGTCCCACTTTAGTTTAATATTTGACATTGCAAACATACAGGTGAGATATACAATTTCAATCATGTTTAAAAATATTTTCAAAAATGAATTCTCTTACATAACAATAACTGTTCTCTCCCTGATAGATAAAATATTAACGCATAATACAAAAGAGAGAAGCAAAGAGTAAGTTAATGGCTTACAAATAAAATTATCCCGTAGCAATTTAGAATCTCCAAAAGAGGTTGCTTTGAAGTGATCGATTTTACAGTAATATCGAACTCTCTTATAGAGTATTAGAACTGAAATTGGTGATTTGTATTAGCGAAGGACTCGTGGGTACAATACGATCCATCAGGTTCACAGGAAGACCCAATTCCACATGTCAGGGGTCTGCCCAGGTGAGGCTGGATCTTTATTTGTCTGTAATTACATTTCCAGCAGTAAAAACAACAGCTGTCGCTTTACCATAGACTGCCTAGATAAATCAATCATCTTGGGCAATCCTTAGGAAATAGAATGCATAATAAACTACATAATAACGAATTTTTGAGTAATTAATAAGCAAAGAAACAAACGACCAAGAGCAAGGTCCATTTGTTTCATTGGGCATATTGTGCATTTCATTAGCCTCAAATTAATGATTTAAGGAGAAATTATGTTTTATCTCCATAGAATAGCCTATATCCTGCTCAACATGAAAAAAAATTATCACCATCTACATGGAAAAATAATTTACCATCTCCTCTTCCTTTCCTAGGCGGATTCTCCTGCCCCTCAACGTTCGGCATCTACGAGGACCCGGAAAACTGTCGGATGTTCTACCAGTGTGTCTGGTTTGTGTCCTTCCACCACATCTGCGGTCAGGGCACGGCCTGGAATGACCATGACAGGATCTGTGACTGGCCGGTCAGGACACGCTGCTGAGTGACCAATCTTAGTGGACAGTAGTTTATATTGGTCAATTGGTGGATCTTGGCATCTCTAAGACTAAGAGCTTCTCATTTGTCCGATCAGTGGATTGATTTCACTCCGGAAGTTCTGAGTGGGATGCATGTCTAGGTATCTCTTACACTGACTAGCCGCTCGTAGTAGCGGGTCTTGGGGCCTCAGAAGCGTTCCAATAATTTCTTGTAGATAAATACTGACGAGTAAATATAGTTTCAAATGTTTGTAATTGTAATTCTAAATATATTCTTGATTTCTTTCGTTTTTGAGAGGAAAAAAATCATTATTACTTAGAGAATCTCACCGCTATTAAATTAAGCTGTGTACATAATATTTTTGTGTTTTTCGATCATATTGAATGGAATATTGTTTTTCCTCAGGAGAACTTCTGTATATGCTTTGTTCGAATTATTGTTTCTTTTTCTTTGGTAATTATTGAAACAGGAGCAGCAGCTAATGTCGCATTAAGTAAGGATTTTGGGAGAGTTAAGTGGAGTTTCACAACAATTTGGCGAACTATAGTATAATGTACTGTGTTGACAATCATTGCATTTAAGTAGATATCGCCACCTATATCTAAGAAACAAAAAAATAAACCGAATCATATAATGCAAACCTTTTAATCTTGATTGACTACTTTATATCCGTTTTTCTTTAATCTTTCCCATAAAAATATAAAGGTAAATACATTTTTTTCAGAGACGATTATAATTTTTTTACATGACATCCAGTTTACTTTTTGAGTCAGATCAGACTAATGTAAATAAGTTCAATTAATGGCATAGTTACGAGGATAATCTGTGCCGTTTGTTAATGATAATGTCCCCTCACACTCTCCTAGGTTTAGAGGTAAAATAAAGACTTGTAGCTCCAATTTTTTGTGTAATTTCCATGGTAAAGTTTTCTCCCATGATGCATCGTAGAAATGCTATAGGTTAATCACATAGAATTCTCTTGTTCCTTGTGCTAGTGGTCGTGTAAGTACATAAGTGTGTATGTAGACCATTCATACAAAAAGAAAAAGAAAAACAATAAAAATCCAGTAATCAGAATTAAACTTGTTTTGCATTAAATTTCATTATAATTATCACGAAAAAGTAGACACTGAGATTAATCATTACAAATTACTTAATACCAGCTACAATGTGTCATGAAATTAAGTTAGTGGGTTTCTCTTTCTAAAGAAAGCAGAATTGAAACACGTTGTCAATCCACTTAAAGAGTTTTCGTTATATTTGTATCCATTTGGCCAAATAATTACACGTGTAATAAAAACAGAAAGGCTGCTCCTGGCACAAAAAAAAAACAAAACACACACACACACAAAAAAAAAAACGCCTTCTGCCATGATGATATTGATATTGATAACATGATAATAGATGGATTAAATTTTTACACTAAACTGAATGTTTAGTAATAATAACAATATTAAAGCTACTCTTGTCTTCACATTTTTGCTTTATTGATTTTTTTTTTCTGTTCGTTTCAGTGGTGTTACCAGAAGCGAAATTTAAATCTCCGAAATAAAAAACTAGAAAACTAAAATTATACTTTCTATCTCTCTGTCTTTGTCTCACACACTCTCTCCCTTTCTTTCACTCCTTCCCATCTCTCTCTCTCTCTCTCTCTCTCTCTCTCTCTCTCTCTCTCTCTCTCTCTTTTTTTTTTTGCCTGTATGTTTTCCTTTCCATTTGTGTGCTTATCTTTCTGCCTTTGTATCTGTCTGACTCTCTCTATAAAATTTCTCTTTACTCATATGTTTTGTCTATCTTCTATCTATTTATTTATCTATCTATCTATCTATCTGTCTATCAATCTCTGTGAGTATCAGTTTTCTATGGATTTATCTTTCAATCTTTCTCCCTAACTATCCATAAGTATTCATCCGTACATCCACCTCCTTCTGTCTATCTACTCCTCTCCGACTTCACTCACTGTCTATATGTAAGCATCACGCAGGTTGCAAACTTCATGAAATATTCATGGTGCTCCTTAGAGTACATGTGGGAGCGATGTAAACCGGTGGAATTTATCTAACCAATGTTCTGTTTCTGTTATAGCCAGAAAAACACCCTCAGTCTTATAGCCCAACTGGAGAGCCAACTCTGTGACACAATAGCACGGTGTCAAGCCAGTTCTACCTTTTATCTAAAAAAAAACAAAACAACACTAATATATTTTGTTGCTCAGATAACTAAGAGAACTTATTGAGGTAAAGATTTTTGTTCTGAAATTGAAGTAAAAAAGCTCACGTTTTGTCCTTCCATAATTATATAAAC